>CABFOS010143424.1:3811-17891 GCA_900660315.1 Diretmoides pauciradiatus
ACAGACAATTCACACTCACACTCACACCTATGGGCAATTTGGACTCCCCAATTAGCCTAGCCCCAAATCTGCATGTCGTTGGACGGTATTGCACAATAGCATCTGATTTAATGTGAAATTGTCCTTTTGAGTAAATATTTAATTTACCACAGCTGCGTTAGGTGCTGGAAAAACATGAAACTGCACCTGTAAAATGCTTGAAAAGTGCTTGAATTTCGCTTAGGATAAGGTGCAAGAACCCTGTATTAGAATGGCAACACTTCTTGTACAGTGCTTCCTTCCAAGACACACGACAGACAGTGTATCTATACACATCAATCTACGGTGGATGTCAAACTCCACGCGACCTTTCAAATTGTGTTTAAAAACAAAGTGAAAAGTCTGTTTTTTTAAAGTGATAATTGGTGACTTTACATACTAGTGATTCAACGTATAAGCGGTTAATGCCAACCTTTAAGTCCACAGGAGGTGTTTCCAGGTTGTTTGGAAGAAATAAACAAAAGAACTGTATCGCCGTGGCTGAACAGACAAAGAAAAGAGCTCAAACTGCATCTTCATCAACAGAGAATCTAAGGAGAAAGACGTCACAGCGCAGGACACAATGTTTGATTGACGCCTTATCTCTGGGATGTGCAGTGCAGAAACACCATTTCAATATATCACCAAGGCGATAAAAAATAGAAATATTGCAACAGTGTGCAGACTTTGGTATCTGCTAGAAATATTTAGCGATAATATCAATGTGCATCCGTTATGTAGGGTTGCATTCAGCGATGCAAAAAAGCAAAAACATTAACATCCTGGGGGGGAAACTAAAAGGCAGATCTCTGCACCGAGCATTAACATACTGTACGCAGGGTCTCAAAACGTCTTAGATTTAATGTTAATAGGTCTTAAATATTTAGTGGGTCTGTCAGCAGATTAAATAATAATAAATAATATGTCAGATGTTTTTGATCAGACTTTATGTGTTTGTCTTTCTACCGGGAGCTACAGTAGCTATGACCTTAATGTTAATAGGACTTTTAACATCATTCACACTGTTATTTACCTATATCACTACTTGTTCTTTTGATAGTATGGCAGAGAAATTGGTATTAAATTACATTCAAAGTGGTCTTAAAAAGTCTTAAATTTAACTTGTTGAAACCTGCAGAGACCCTGCTGTATGAATGCAGCAGTAGAGGAAAGTGTAATGAGTCCAGTAAATGTCCACTAAATCATTGATTTAACATTAAAAAAATCAGGCCACTTTGACAGAGAGCCATGATGTAGTACCCCTATTTTAAAAATACTGCTATGTGCACTTTTAAACACCAATATATTGTGAAATTAATTGCGGTACCTTTTTAGAATAATTACCGTAAACAAATGAGATCATGTTTGAGACAATCGGTAGCCTCCGTCTCACACCTTTTGGAATTATTACTGTAGCTAGTGCTGCTCAACATTAAGACTACATTTCCCATAAACCCCGTTGCTTCTTGTCACAAAGAGAATGTTGCCAGTTGTCCTCCCTCCTCAACCCTGCAACCTGTGGCTTTACTGATGAGGAAAACACGGTGGAAGGGATTTTTGTTTTTCTTTGTGGTCAGTGCTGTAACTAAATGTCCCGTGTGATCTGTGTCAGGTGTCTGACGGCCTGAGGAAGACGGACTCCTACCTCTGGCAGTTTCGCTCCCTGCAGCTCTCCCTCCTCATCTGCTCCTTTGTGGCGGTGGGGGGCGGGGCTTTCTTCCTGGCCACCGCCCTCTTCATCGAAAGGGACCGCAACCGCGCCGAGAACTATGTCCCTTCAGGTGAGGCTGCGTACGAGGGTGAACCGGGCTGTTAAGTCGTTTCTCTCCAGCCGCTCGGATAATAACAATGTGTATTCTCATCCTTTTTCCCCCACTTACACAGATGATGAACCGATCGTCGTACCCAAAAGCGGCCGGTCCACCAGGGTACCTGTATCCAGCGTTCTGATTTGACGAATTTGATTTGACAAACCCGAGACGTCACAGCTGCTGCTTTTCTGGCTGAGCCTCGACCTTTCAACGTGGCCCAGCATGCACCTGTGCTTTTAGGACTGTGGACACTGTTTTGGACCTATGCAGAGAAGTTTTAAGCTAATTTATTTTTAACGTTTGGTCAAAAGTTGCTTTTTATAACCTTCCTCTGGCCAGGGACGCACTGTTTGAGGAGATGTCGAATCTCATGTGAGGGGCTCATGAAAAAAAATGTAGTTCAAGAGAGGAGACGCCACCTGTTGTTAGGTGGCAAACGAACCCTTCTGGTTCCGGTTTAGTCAAGATGCCATAAGGTGGAGCCACGCCATTCCACCCTCCAACTTTATTAAACAGACACTCTTTTTTTTATTTTATTTTTTACCTTGGCACTCAATGGGATTCTAAGGATGATGCTGACAGCAGCTGATCCGGGATCAGCCAGAGACACAGCTTCTCGTCCAACCAATCATTTGAAAGTGAATGAAAGCAGCGAAGACTGTATGTATAATTCATATGTTCAGTATAGCCTCGTGTTTTGCAGTATTGGAGCCGAAATCAGGCGGAGACACCTGCCAGTGACTGTTGCATTGTAGTCCCAACCCTTACTTGATTTTGACTTGTTTTATATTGAAAGGCTTTATTAATCTGTTCTCATAACCAAGTGTTTGTATATGTTTGAATTGGGTTCTTTTAGAAATAACACTAACCATTTTGTAATGTACCTGGTTGGATGGAAATCGTCCAGCAGTCAGAAAAGAGAATAGTATCCAACAGTGCTTGAGTGCTAGCTTAGCCTGTTGACAGCTAGCTTAGCCTGTTGACAGCTAGCTTAGCCTGTTGACAGCTAGCTTAGCCTGTTGACAGCTAGCTTAGCCTGTTGACAGCTAGCTTAGCCTGTTGACAGCTAGCTTAGCCTGTTGACAGCTAGCTTAGCCTGTTGACAGCTAGCTTAGCCTGTTGACAGCTAGCTTAGCCTGTTGACAGCTAGCTTAGCCTGTTGACTGACGCTAGCTTAGCCTGTTGACAGCTAGCTTAGCCTGTTGACAGCTAGCTTAGCCTGTTGACAGCTAGCTTAGCCTGTTGACAGCTAGCTTAGCCTGTTGACAGCTAGCTTAGCCTGCTGACAGCTAGCTTAGCCTGCTGACAGCTAGCTTAGCCTGTTTGACTGCTATCTTAGCCTGTTGACAGCTATCTTAGCCTGTTGACAGCTAGCTTAGCATGTTGACAGCTAGCTTGGATACTATTCTATTTTCTTACTGCTGGACGATCGGAAGGGAAGTAGAAGTAGAAGGGAAGTATCTATTACCCCTGTATGGTTTTATTTATCCCTTTCTCCTGTTTTTAACTAGCATTACCACTGTTAAATATTTGGGTTCAGACCGGGGCAATATAGTTGAGAATGTGTCTTGACATTTGAAGGATAGAGGTGCTTGGTTTATCTTAATCTTGTGGAGGATGTTTGAGTGCTGTTCAGGGACCTGAGCCGAGTTAAACCGAGCACGTCTTAAGCACTTCAAAGATTTGAGGCCTGTTTTGCTTCCTCAGCTTGGAGATAATGACGATGTCGCTACCATAAAGCTAAATCAAGTAAATCAGCTTTACCAAGTAGTCTGAGGGGAGTAACTAACTATCTTGAGTTTTCCTGAGTTTTCAAAGGCAGTTTAAGTATGCTCTATGAAAAAAATAATTTGTATTATAATGGTTATTTAAAAAGCTTTTAAATGGTTGTTAGTAATGAAACTTGTCTGTTAACCTCAAATTATTTTAGCTAATCCTTTTTTTTGTGAAGCATTAAACAACGAGAATGAAGTGATGAGTCGGTGTCTGTGATTGCACTTGCGCCGATTCTGTGGTTGGATGTAGGAAATGTCTTCAGCACTTGTGCCATGGAAACATCTTATGAACGTCATGAACGGGATGAAATAACGTTTTTAAAAAACAATGTGGGGAAATTGGGTCGTTTCAGCAGCAAGTCGTAATAGGATACAGCAAAGGAAATGGGTGAAGAACATGGATAACAGTGTTATTCAGCAAAATAATGAGATGAGATGGAGGAAAATGTGTATGAAAATATATTTTTCTATACTTTGTGGATGAATGGACACTGTCTTCACTTGCTCAAAGATTACTGTATTTCATACACTACGTTTTCACTCAAGGACCTTCATTCACAAAGTATGTCTTCACTCCACTAACACACCGGCCACAAAGACTATTCAGGAGTGCAAGAGACTGGATGAAAAAAATGTGGAGTATGAAAGAAAAAATGTGAACTTGTACACATGAGCAAAACCTTTTCCCTCGCCGCTGGGTGAACCCCTCAAATGTCTTCACCTCTCTAAGTATAAACTCGGGGATTTCTTCTGCCGCTGTCTGATTCTCCTCTTGATGGAAGGATAAAAGAGAGGGGGGGGACTCTGCTTCCTTGCCTCGGTGTGGTTTCCTGTTTGTAGGTGGGAGGATGTTGCGATGAAGCAGATGGCTGCTGCAGCAACAGCTCTCTCAGTGTGCAGGTTTAACGTGTGATGCTGCTGCAGCCGGCTGACTGACGGAGGTGTTGGTGTGAAATGCGTTATGACCTTTGTTGTTCTGAGCTGCAAAGACCCTCTGCCATCACCAGCCTGGTGGCAGTTGAGGCACCTCAACGAGGGCAAATCCATCGCCCACGCTTTGGTGTTCACTAAGAAACCTTTGATGTAGGCAGATAACTGATGGTGCCTTCCAGGGTTTTGCTGCATTTTTACGGTAGAAACCTTCACCTGCTGCATTAAACATGATCTCAACATTGAATTCTTGTTCAGGGTTTAGTCACTGGCCCAGTATTGACTTTTTTTTTGCCTGTAAACCAGAACTTTGCCTTCTTGTTTCTCTGATTCCCCTCTCATCTTCTGTGAGCTTCTTGGTGAGTTTGAGAGGCCGATGCGCCTTCCGGGCGAACGTGACACGGGGAAGGATGCATCTCTTTTAAATCGCTAAGAGGAAACGGTGAGGAAGATCACAGGGTCTGTGGCGGGAGGTGACATGAAACCCCAACGTGTGAGAGCGACTTGAGTCAGAGGCTCGTAGGAGGCGGTTGGGTGCAGCGATGACAGAGTGGGAGAGTTTCTGACGAGAGGGAGGAAGGGTGGAGGAAAGCACCAAGTAGGTCGCTCGACTGTAGTAAGGTGCGTAGGGCCGCCAGGTTAGGGAAGGAAGGAAACCCAGGTTAGAGAAACTGGAAAAAGGAGGCTTGTCTAACGGCGAAGGGGCATCGGCTTGTCGGGACATGGCGGATGTTTGGTTGCAGTAGATGTGGTCCAGATATTTGGGGTGGATGCGAGATCAGCCAAACGCTCTGAAAGACTCACACTTCCAGATCCTCACCGTGATACCATTACTAAGGTGTAGGTAAGTCCCTCTTCTTCCCCCAGTTCTCAGGGTGTAGTCCAGGTGACCTCCAGGGGCGACGGCCACGTTGAACCCAACACTTTCAGGCTATACCCGGCGTGCATTTGACGCAGGATCTTCTATATGTCGGGGTTCTTAAACAAGACGTTGAGGTTCTTGTTTCACCAAACGATGCAGGTAGCAACTATGGACGTCCACGAATTTCAGTTTGGAGTTTTATTCACACAGGTTTTCAACGTCGAAACGTTTGCCAGGTCGAAACTCAGCAGGCTGTGTCCTCGAACCTGTGACTCACCCTTTCGCCAACGTCTTGGCCTCACTACCTACGATGGCGTCCTCTTCCACCTGCACAGGCCTTTCGCCGTAACTAAAAACACGTCTCGCGATTTGCCGCCGTTAAACGGACTCTGCAGCGTCCGAACTGGATGAAGCCTCTGGCCAAATATCACACCTTACTGAATCGTGAACCTGTAGCCAGAAAAAAAGCACAAGATGGCTGCCATTCACACGGTAGTCTTGAGTGGGAGTGGAGTGCCATTCACACGGTAGTCTTGAGTGGGAGTGGGGTACTTTTGATCGCCCTGTACGTGGTGTACCATGTTTCTTTTAAAGTATCGAGATGTATGTGGGACGTTGTATGCGGTAGGAGCTGGAGGTCTAGTGCCGTGGTTCTCAACCTTTTTCATATCAAGGACTGCAAATTTAGGCCACGGACCCTATTTTATGCGATTTTGTCTCAGACCCAAATCTGATAATATTTCTATTGTTAGATATGATTTTGTCCAGAACTCAGTGGCTGAAACTATGATAAAAATTATGAAACTATGATCGTTCTCTGATTGTGTTAACTTCTTTTAAATGAAATAATGCTGAAGTTTAACAATACGTCAGTTTTCTGGGGACCCCCTGGAACGCCCTACAGGACCTCTGGTGGTCCCCAGACCCCACGTTGAGTAGCAGGGGTCTAGTGAAGCATCTTGCTGGTGGTTAGGGTTTACAGTGCATGCAGACTATGTGAGGCGGGTGGCAGACAGATATAATACAGGAAACCTGTTTCCTGGCTGCAGTGCCCTGACTTCAACCAGTGGCTGAGTAACTAGTGGCTCAGTAAGAGCAGCGAAGCAGAGGAAGGAAAATCACTCGTACCATGTGTGAAACTGTTTTTCCTTCCTGTGTGTGATGAGGATTCAGACCACGATGAGCCGTTGCAGATGCAGAAACGAGGCTAATCTGCATGTGCTGGAGTAGTCGGATAACCACCAACAAAAACGAGTTTCATTCTCGAGTATCAGTTGGGATAAACTATTGCTTGATATTTCCGAAGTAAGATGTGATGTTATCAGCAGTTATAGTCCAAAACATCAGTAACAGTGAGTTCTACTTTCATGCCTGCAAATCATTTGGTAAGTGTTGTATTTTTTTCAGACTTTTTGGAGTGAAACTCTTCAAATTGACCTTTGCAACATTCCCACAACATCTCTATCTGCTGGCAGGTTGGGAATGTTTCCACATATAATCCGCCACACATAACCGATAACTAGGGATGCATGATATTGAAATTTTGGCCATTATTATATTGATACTGATACCGATACAGCAATCCCAGTCTCCACCAGTAGGGGTTATCTTCCACCTTGCAGTAACTGTGATACTGGGTGCAGATGCAGACGCTGCTTTGTTATGAGCTGATTTCTCTCCACACCACAGACATTTTCTCCTGTACAAGAGCTGTTGTTACACCAACGCATCAACCTGGTTGGACCATCATTAATGTGTCGTCATCATATCGGGACTCATTTTGATATGTGTCCGATAACGATAAGTAATTATCAGATGATACCGATATGATGATATATTGTGCATCCCTAGCGTTAACCTGTCAAAAATATTAACAAAATCAAACTACAAATGTGAATGACTCTGATGCTCCTTCACAGTCGGGATTAAACATCATTTCAAGAGTGGTTTTGTTTTTAATACCATAAACGAGTAATCCATCACCTGCGTGTAACCTGAATGGTGCATAATTATAACACATCATGTGAACCTGTGATCCCTAAAACCATGATGCTAATGTACATGTGGCTTTGTTTGCATGTCTCTTGTACCTATTTTTGTTCTATATTTAAATGAAAGTCAAATGTTCAATGTTTCTTTTGCTCATTTGAAATGTTCTTGATAGGAAAGTGTAGAGGGTAAAGGTGAACCTTAGATTACACATTTGGAATTCATGGTAGCGTCATGCTTCTTGTTGTATGCATGTTTCATATGTATTGTGTTGGATTTCTAGTGTGTTTATGGTTTTAATTACCAATTTGAAATGGGTTTTGGGTATAAAAACAACAATACCATAATAACTGTTCTAACCAGGGTCATTTCACCCAAGAACTCAAGTAACTCAGGACGTTTTGAAGTTATTGTCTAAATTGTAGCCTAAATATTTCCATATTCCTGTTTGTCTCCGGCCTTAACACCGACTGTGTATTTTACCTGGTGTTTCCTCCTCCTCAGATGAACCATGGACTTCTCTGTGTCCTTCTGGTTTCTGGCCGCCGCCGTCTTGGTCTCCGCTGTCCTGCTGGCCATCCTCTGCCTCAACTGCGCCAACAGAGGCCCGCTGGGTGGGGGTCGCTTTGCACTTTTCCTCCGCACGGTTAACAACTGCTGTTTACTGATGCACTTGAATGCAACAACGTGGTTTTGAAGGAGGACACTAGATTAGGCCCGATACGGGTTCTTGAAGGCCCCTACTGGTGTCGATGCTTCCGGAAGCTCAGGCTGCCGATCTTTTCAATTTGACCATTTCCATGCCAAACATTTACTGAAAATGACAAGTATTCAATGTTTTCAACCAGAATTGTGTTGTTTTCGGGGTGGTAAAGCTTCTGAAACAGTGTTTAGACCATCATAGGACACTAAAACTTCTTTGAAGCACAGCGTCATTTGCTCACTTGGCATTAAACCTTTTATAATGTGATATTTGTGAAGACTTTAGATATATATATACAGATCAGATCAGATCGGCTTTTATTGTCCCGAAAGAAATAAAGTCAAGTGCCTGATGTTTAAAATACAACTAACATAAAGGGTTTGATCTTGTTTGCTCCTCGATCTCTTCAGGCTCATTTACTGCAGTTTTGTTCCTCAGAATCAAACCCTTAGAATAGAACGTTGCTTTCTAACTCCTGTCTGTGTTCTCCCAGTTTCCATCAGACAAGGCCAAGCTTCAGAGGAGTATATACCGTAAGTTCTTTATTTACTATTGACTAATGAAATGGTTGCTACAGATATTATAGGTACATCAAGAACTGTACAGTAGGAACTAGCGATACCACATGCTGTACTTCCACCACAGACAAAAATAATGTTGTGACTAGCTGCGTTTGACCTCATTTAAGGAAAGAAAGATGCAAATAATCAGTGGGACGGGATGTTAAATGGCACAATTCATTAGAAAAGTTTTGTTTTATCTTGCAAATTTCTAGATACATTTGTTTTTTAGTCACTCAAAGTGTTCACGGTTAAGCCTGCCAGACAAATACACAGCGGCTTTTGAGTTTTTCCATGTTTCTTTTGCCAAAAAAGTGATTAAAATATACATCAATACAACTAAATTCTTGATATCAAAATAAGAGTTTGATACCACATTTCAGGAACTTGATATCAAAATCCTGAAATGTGATGTCAAATTGTTTTGATATCAATTTTCAAAAACCTTGATATCAAATAGTTTTTATTAAATGTTGAAACGTCTTGACATAGCCAGACTATCAGCTAGCCGGCTGACCTAACCACATCATCAATACTGTGGTCATGGATGAATGGAAAAATAAGCCAGTACCATTTATATTTTTACTTATGTTTAGATGTTTGCCAGAGCCAATTTGCACTCTACATAACTGGTTCTTTGGCACCACCCTTTGAGGTTAAAGTCAACCAATGTGACTATTTCTGCCTCCAAAAAGTAAAGTAATCATTGTGAACTATAAGAAAGATACAGAGAAAGAGCTCTGCAGCAGATGAGCTCAAGAGCTGAAAACGTAACCTTGATCATAAAAATATCCCCCATGGTAAGTCATAATTATGAGATAAAGAGTCAAAATTATGAGATAAAGTCGGAACTAGGACTTTTATCTCATAATTTAGACTTTTTATCTCATGATTTAGACTTTTTATCTCATAATTGTGACTTACCATGGGGATATTTTTATTATCACGGCTAAGTTTTCAGCACTTTTTTTTCTTTTACTGGTGGAAATGGGCGTCCAGTCTATAGTTTTAAATCAAGTTTAAATGATGAATGAAATGCTACTAGCTAACACTTGATGTCTGTGTTGTCACCTTGGCTCAGGTCTCCTGGCTTCAGGCTGATCCATCCACGTGAGTAAGAGAACCTTCATGTGGTTGGGAAGTTGGGGGTTGGCGTAGTATGAAAACTACAGGTGCAATGTGATGCTGTGCATAAACTATAGGTAGAAAAGTATAATCCTATGCTGCATTTATGTACATGGGGGAAACCAGTGGTACGACTTGGAAGCAAAGACACGGTTGAGGTTTTCTGATCTGATCTGCTTTTTCACACCTAACACACATGCACTCAGTGATGATTCATCTGAGTCCATGTTTTACAGCAAACTAAACATTGCAACGTCAACCACACATGAAAAGTCCAGTCAGTAGTTGTGACGGTTTTAAGAGTTGCCAACACATTTATTTGAAACGAATATCATTCCCCACACTTGACTACAGGTCTTTTCTCACTGTTTATATCAGTACTGGACTTTATCACGTGTCTGAGATTCACACCCACAAATTGTGCAGAAAGTTTGACTAGGATAAAAAATAGTCCCAGCTCAGAGTTCGACATGAGAGGTAGTTATGAAGCTTCATCCTCCCACTGTGTGAGAGGCGTGGGACTGTATGTGAATGTATGACACATTTCACAACTCTGAGTTGACATTATGGTGCTAAATTGTAGGACTCGGCACATTCAAAGAGCCATAAGTAGATAATGTGATGATTAACTGAGTACCTATAGGCTAAAGAATCAAAATGATACCTATACGCCTCCACAAATCATAGTTCATCTGCTTTTCTAAATTGCTAACAGGGATTGCGGTTGATTCAGCGCTGTATCTGTGTCTCATTGTTGAGGCTGTAGGATTATCGGTCTCTGGAGATTGGATGTGACTGACATCCTTCTGTAGAAGCCTCTCTGAAGTCTTTACCGTTCTGGGACCGAATTCACAAAACATTCTTAAGAAGAAATTTCTTCTTAACTGCTATTTTCTATTTACTTAAGAAGGTTGTATTCCCCCAAAAACGTTCTTAAGAATGTTCTTATCTTTTTTCTTAAGATTGTTCTTAAGAAAAAAAACCAATTTCAAGAATTTGAATCCTTTTTTCTTAAGTCCCGAAACCCTTTTTTCTTAAGTCCCGAAATCCTTTTTTCTTAAGTCCCGAAATGTAAGATGCTCTATTCTGTAAACAAACGTTATAATACATAAAAAAACTACTGCAATATTAAGCTTTTATGGTCAAGTGTGGTGTACTTGAAACATATAATCAAATTATCAAAGGAAACCTGACACTTTTATTCTTTTGAAAAAAAATCTAGATGTTAAGATAATATTTGAGAACTTCTTAACATCTTTTTTTTCTCAAGAATTGCAGTTAGGAACATTCTTACGAACTTCTTATTATTTATCTTAACAACTTTGTTAATTTTTTTCTTAAGAAGATTTTTGTGAATTGGGCCCCTGGTTGACTGGTAACTCCCTTCACCTGGGGGCGAGACTGCCGACTGTCTCTGGTCAAGGGAATGTAGTTCTATCTTAAGTTTCTCTGGGGCAGATCCCTCCGTCTGCCACAGTCATTCATACTTTGTGTATTATTTCACTTTCTCTGGTTTGTCTTTTGTCGTAACGATGGTAACGATGATGCCGTCTCTGTCCAATTGCAGATCAATGTTCCATTGACCCAAACTCCATCAATCCTTCCTCCACCCTCCTTTCACCTTTGTGAGTTTCTTTGACAATCATGACCAAAGTGAATTGAACAAGTGAAACCAATAAGGCAGTGTTGCTTGATCTTACATGGTTATAGTCTAATGCTTTGTACATTTAAGTTCAGTGGCTGACATTAACTTTTCTACTTCAGTTCGCCTTCATTAGTTCCGGGTTCTCAGCGGCACCACTCCTTTACCCCAACAGAAAATGGTGAGATATTATCTTCTATTTTAACTACTATTTAAGTCTTCTATCCATCATTTGTCCGCGTGCTGCCCTTTTGTCTCGTGGACACAACACAGTTCTATTGATTACTGAATGTTGAAGCAATCGTATCTTTGCAGATGATACATCTTTCTCAAACACAGATCTGTAACCATGTTTTTTGAAAGTGTAGTAATATGCTGTTGTTTTTCTTGCAGAAAGTATTCCAAGTTATGAGAATCCTGCAGATGGTAATTTATAATATATATATATAATAATAATTTGTATAGTAATAATTTGCTTTGAATTGCAGCAAAATATTATGATTTCTCTAGTTTAGACAATCACCATATTTTTTGTTTTAATGCATGCATCTCTGAAAGACCACATTATGTAGTAGTAGTAGTACCTATTAAAACATGACTAACATCGGCTGATACCGATATGATTGCCGATATATCGTGCGTCCCTAATTTTGACATTTGTCGTCTTGTTGTGCAGGACCTGAATATGTAAACGCTGAGAGCGACGGAGAGGAGCCGGGTTATGTGTAGGTTTGATTCTTTCAAAACAAATCCCCACAATTCCTAGCTAAAGCAACAACAAGCAGCAAGTCTCTCTCTCTCTCTGTCTCTGTCTCTGTCTCTCTGTCTCTCTCTCCCTAGGAAAGTGTTGCCTGATCCGCCCAAAGTTGAGGTCCGTCAGTCCAATCAGAGCCTCGCCTCCACTCGCAGCTCAGGTACAGTTCAGTAATGGTGAAAACCTTTAAATAATATTGCAGCTGATAATGAAACGAAGTCCAAGCAGGTTTGACAATGACACAACATTTGTTTTGTTTTCTTACAACAGTAGATGATGAACCCCCGTATGTGAATGTGGACCCCAACGCCGAGTCGGGTAAGTGACGCCGCAAAAAGGTTCAAGCGTGCAACACTTAAAGGATAACTTTGGGATTTTTCAACCTGGACCCTATTTTCCCGTTACCTTGTGTCTACTGATGGGAACAAGAATTTTTGAAATTGGTCCAGTATTGAGCTAGCGGTTAGCCGCTAAAACCGGCTGCAATTTAACCCTTCAGGGCAAGTTGTAACCTACATGTACCTCCTCTAAAAGCATTTTTTTTTGCCGCTGACAGGCTCCGATTGTTGTTATAAGTGTCTGACAGGATCCCGACCGAGAAATAAAACATTTTTCTTTACCTTTCGCTTGATCCGGTCTGTTGTTATTGTGTTAGCATCCATTTGTAGTACAAGCTCTTGTTGCAGCTAACAAAGGTGTGACAGTTATAACAACAATCGGAGCCTGTCAGTGGCAAAAAAATATGCACAATAGGGTCCAGGTTGAAAAATACCGAAGTTACCCTTTAACTTGCTGTTTTTGCTTTGGTGAAACCTTTTCACATGCAGGTTCGTGAAAGTTAAAAGTGTGACAATTGCAGTGCAATTGTTGGTTTGAAATGTTAATATGAGCTTGTGTTACTGGGGGTTCCAGCCCATAGAGCTAAAACCCCATTATATTTTGTCCAGATTGAAGAACTGGACTCACCCTTCACCCCGGTACCTAGAACGCGCTAGAACACAAAGTATATTAACTGGTCTTCTCCTCAAATCCCCAAGTGACTGTTCTCTCCCCTGTTTGCTCCTCAGACTATCTGAATGTGGTGCCGTTGTCGCTGCAGATACCAGGTGAGTAGGCTACACTTGCGTTAAAGGGTAACTTAGGGATGTTTCAACCTGGACCTTATTTCCCCATGGCTGTGTGTCTACGTGACTGATGGGAACAAGAATTTTTGACATTGGTCCAGTATTGAGCAAGCGTTTAGCAGTGGTTCTCAAAGTGGGGTCCGGGGACCCTTAGGGGTCCTTGAGGGGTTTCACAAAGGGGAATTTTTTCCTCAAAATTTAACAATTTTTATTCTCAAAATGTTGATCTTTTGCTCAAAAATGCACATTTTTTCTGGAAATTTAATGATTTTATCTCAAAATTTTGACCTTTTTATAAGTTTTACTTTTTTTTCAAAATATAATGTTTTTTTCTCAAAATTTTGACTTTCCCCCCCAAAATTTTATGTTTGTTTCTTGAAATGTTACTTTTTCCTCAAAATGTTATTTCTTTCTCAAATTTATTGACTTTTTTTCTCAAAATGTTACAATTTTTTTGTTAAATATTGCAACTTTGTTCGTGTTATTTTACTACTTTTTTTCTAGAAACATTTTCTCAAAATTCTCAAAATGTATGTCTGTATATTACATAACAGTCAATAGTCAATGCAAAGATGATGAATAGACACAAATACTCGCTGACAATGTACTACTTTTTCCCAGATTTTTAAAAACTTTTTTTTTGAAAGTTTACCACTTTTTTCTAGAAGTTTTTACCACACTTTTTTAAACATTTTTACCACCAATTTTATTTTTTATTTTTTTCTTCAGACATTTTTTTTCACCAGAAATTTCTCTAAAATTTTTCCAAACATTCACACCATTGGCC
>CABFOS010143436.1:9336-25602 GCA_900660315.1 Diretmoides pauciradiatus
CCCCCCCCTCCCTCTATGTCACCACCTCACAACTCCCTTATACCTCACTATCTAATGCCTAACGTCAAGCTAGCCTAGCCTTAGTTAACCTTGAGCTAACATTAGCCTAACCATACCTGTCCAAGCCTGCTTTACTGATACACCAGCCCATATAAACAACGCCGCTAAAGGAGGGTGGATATGATTCCCTGGTTAGGGAAACAGAGTTTTTGTCCCTGGTTAGGGTTGGAGGAGTAAAGCTACACTACACCATGTTCCCCACACCGACCTAAGCCTATCTACACAGTGCTGCTCAACGCCACACAGAGCTAAGCTAGCTTACACAGCCGCCCAGAGCTTACCTAGCTCCCCAGGTAGCTTGCTTCTGTCTTATCCAAAGCCATTCACTAGCGCGCTCTGCAGCTTGTGACCGTGAGTGTTATACCGTAGGGACAAATTAGCATACTGTAAAACAAAACATTAATGTCACTCAACTATTCATGCAATTTCCCACAGCTGAAAAGACTTGATTTTTCCATCTATGTTTGGGATGGAGCAAAAGTGCAGCACATGTTCATAAATCATTCAGCACACGGTTGGCTTTTTAGAGAAGCTACGTATCAGACAAATCAGATTAAATTCAGACCCAACTGCATTCTCTTTCACTTTAAAAAGAGCTTTTATTCATCTAGGGAAAGTCAATAACTCCCCTGTCTCTCACTCTCTATCTGTTTTGCCTTGATCTATCTATCTGTCTGTCTATCTGTCTGTCAATCGATCTATCCTATTGATCTACGTATGTATGTGCCTGTCTGTCTGTCTGTCCCTTTCCCTTTGTTTGTATCTGTGCCTTTCTCTCTTGCTCTCCCTCCATATTCCTTTCAGACATTGTGTTTAATGGTAGAAATCTTCAGATCGGTAATGGCTGCCGTCCAACAAGCCAATATTACAGCCTGGACTGGGGTGCTACCACTCCAATACTGAAAGAAGATCGGTCTGATTGGAGGAGGGGGTTCAAATAAATAGATGCAGGAAGAAAATGGAGAGATAAATGGAAGGGGATCAAATGAAAGTGTGAAAAACGAAAGAAAGGAGAGAGAGAGAAGGCAGGAGATGGATACATGAGACAAAGGGAGGGGAAATCCAAGGAAACAAATGGAATGGCAGCTGGGGATGGGGGTCTTTATTGAGAATATTTTGAACTTTTACATGTCTTTATTGAATATATTGTTGTTTGGATTGGACAAGGTATGTTAACCATGAGATTCAGTAACTGGTGGAACCTCCTTTAACAATAACCTCAACCAAACCTTTCCTGCACAAGGGCTGTAGAAGCATTTTGGGCCATTCGTCCCTACAGAACTGTTTCAGTTCATTGGTATGTTTGGAATGTGTTGCATGGATGGCTTGTTTTACGTCAGGTCACAACATTTCAATAGGGTAAAGGCCAGGACTCTGACTTGGCCATCCCATGCAAATTTTCTCTGTAGATGTACTTTTATGTTTGGAGTCATTGTCATGTTGTTAAGATTCAGATCACGGACCGTTACCCTGATAGTTGGAGTTCATTGTTTTCTGTATGATTCCGTCCAGTCCCTGAGGCAGCATAGCCCAGGTCTCAACTTGAGGTGGGAAAGATTTTTTTTTTTTGTGGAGAGCAGTGGTTTCTCATGAGCACCACTCTTGTTTAGTGTTTTTTTATTGTGGACTTGTGGACACAGTTGTTATTGGGTTGTTATTAAGATGCCTCCAGATCCTTAGGGTTCTTTCTCACCTCCTTGACTATTAGGTACTTGCTGAAATTGATGTTATTTGTGCATACCTGGGGTATGTACAAATCAAGGTTTTCCGCATGTGCCATGAATCCCACTTTGGCATTTTTGTATGCACATAATTGCGTGTGAATGCAGTGATATATATTATTGAGCAGAAATCTAACTCAGCAGTGTTCTGGTTATATCACTAAACAGCTAAATCTTAGTGGTGGTGGCCAGCCCCTTGTGAAAGATTGGAATTCGACCTTGTCATACAGTTCTTTGGTTTCTCTTTTTTAGATAGATATGTTTCATTGTGGCCCAACTAAAATAAGTAAAACATGAGAAGAATGTCCCACTTGAGGATTATATTTCTTTCTTGTAAAGTGGAGAAATGTTCCAGTAGTCAGATAGTTGCTGGTCAAACACTATATCTTTGTGAGGTCTGTACTGCTACTTTGGTTCTTTTACACTATTAAATATTAACAGTGACATTCATTACTTTGACATTGGCAGCAGCAACAACTAAAGTATAGTCATTATTATGTTTTATGTTTTCTGTTTTCTTTTTCTGTCAAGTCATGGTTTCATTTAATTTCAAACAGAATACCTTTTAAGAGGGCCACAAAATGACCACTGCAATATTGCCACAGACGGCAGAACTAACATCAAATTAAAGCAAATCAAATTCACAAATTCACAGACAACTTACTTACTGACAGAGACAGTAGAGACAGTAGACTGTACATACAGTTGTCTTGTGATGTTACAGCATGTTTTCGCCTTTTCAAATGTTCCCAAAGATGTTCAATGGGGTTGAGGTCTGGTGACTGTGGGGGTAACAGTGGACTTGGTAGTGGACTCATACATTTGCACCCAACTCTACATACACTATATAACATAGGTCAGCTAATGGCCAACTGGCCAAGCTTGACCCGCCCACCATGATGATATGGTCCACCGACATTTGAAATATTCCCTTTTTAAAACATTCATCCAGGTTTTCAAGCATTTTAAAAATGAATGTAGGCCTGAAACTGTGTAGGCCCATTGATTTACAGTACTGAAGAAACCTGGCCTGTAGCCAAAACTAATTTCTGACCCCTGGTCTATACAGTAGCAGTGAGATCCATTTTAGCTTTGTCTGTGTGTGTTTTTTTATAGTCCTCCAGCTGTAACAAGATCGCTATCTTTGAGCTGAGTTTCCCACATGTCGTTTGTAGGTTCCCTCTTTTACACAAGTCCCGTATCAGCCTTCTGGTTTCATCTTACGTAGTAATGATTACAGAGACAGTGAGAGATGCATCTACTGGGTCAGTTTTGAACATGCCTCTGCTACAGACAGTAACTTTATTTTTAAGTGAGGTTTCCTTTGTTTCCTTAAGCTTTGCCTAACCATCATTCACAGTGAGCCCCCCCCCCCATAAGAAGAAAAGTTTTGATGAGGATTATATAATTCTGTTTGAATTTTTATATGGTTAATGTTTTAAATCTTCTCATCTGATGACTACAGTATATGCTTTTTATGTGAATTTATGTGCACTGAAGACCGTAGTTCAGTGGTCTCAAACTGCCGGCCCGCGAGGCAAATTCATAAGGCCACATGTTTAATTTTTATTTTTATTTATTTTTTATTAAAAAATGTTTCCCCCATTTGATTTCCCCCCCAGTCCTGTTAGAATAATAGCTTGATTTTCTAGCAAAATCGGAGCATAAAAATCGATTTTTTTAAATGTCACGTTTAACAAGCTGCGCCTAACTGCACAACTTGCCAACATAAATACTTTAGTGAGCATCAACAGCGCTAAATAAATGTGTTGCAAAAGTTACCATGTGCCAAGTTAAACTTACGTAAAGTTTACACTATCTACATTTTCCCATTTTGGTGAATAGCACCCATCTGATAAGCCAAGAAGGTTTAAACAAATGCCAAGAATTGGCAGATACTGTATTTGACCAAACAACGTCTTGCTGCCATAAAAATGGTCATACACTACAGTATAAGTCATATGGTGCTTTATATTAACAAGTATATGTGTGCTTGTGTGTGTGTCTGTGTATTCCTACCCAACAGACACAGACTACATCAGTGAGGAAGAAGAACGGAAGGTGGAGCGGATGTTGGCCTTCCTCACCGAAGAATCCAAGCAGGCTGCTGCCAGCACAGCTGTAAGTTTCACTACACTCATCACTGCATGATCGTGCTGCTGTCTTGTAATATATTGATATGTTAGCTTGAATTGAAACATGACCTAGTCATTTGCCAAGTGAGTGTCATGACCCTCAGCGTGTTAAACACAAATAAACATTCAAACATGACTTTGTGGAAATAGAAGGGGTTTTGGAAATTTGCACAGTCTCAGTTAATCAGTTATTCATTTTATCATCAATCAGCTACTACAGCTTGTTAAATCTCTATCTTCATAATATAGTAGAGTATAATACATCCAGTTGTTCTCAGGGCTCACACAGACAGCGCTGCATGTCTGAATATGTTGGAAACCTTACTCTACACTGCAAGCCTGAACACATTGAAATCAGAGGTATTGAAACTGGCAGTTTGGACACACTGCCCTTGAGAGTGAATCAGCCTGCTCTGCACGACAGTCAGGAGAAACCCATTTCGTCCTTTCCATCCCCCTGTTATTCATCACCGTGCAGTGGGAAACCAATGCTTTACTCTTCCCCTTTAGACAGCATCAATAAACTAAACTGTTCATAGAAAGGATAGTGGGAGTGAAGGAAGGAAGGAAGCCAAGCTAATGAGGCAGTTGAGGTTGTATAAAGTGCTCAAGGTATTTTTACTGCATCCTATCCCATGTCTTAATATGCCTCAATAAACTGTATAGAAAAAAATGCATAACGAGTTCCGCAACAGTCTTATCATTCGTTTCTTAATAGAACCCATTGCCCTGCATGATTTACTTGACTCTGTAGAGAGATGGAGGTGAATTATGGAAAACAGGAGGAGGACAATGAAAGAAATGTGCTGACACTACAAAGCCAAATAGAGCAGAGGTGAACGGAGTCCAAAGTCTGAGGTCCATTTCCACGAAAACCACTAATGGTTCTCTGAAATAGGGAATGCTCTCTGCTCTTACTTGGCTTGATGCTCTCTAATGCCTGGTGCAATTGCTTCACGAAGCTTTGCCGCGTGAAAGTGTTCTCAAGTCCAATCACAGTGGCCATGAATAAATGGTACATGGTTCTGGGCTACATAAGTCATTTTCTCCTTGCATAGAGGCGAGTGTGTTTGAATTCCACTCTTTTCCATTCACAGTATGCGACTGTAAGTCAAGTCTGGGGAGGATGTGTTTCCCAGTTTTTTTCAGAAACACATTTCGGTGCTTCTATTTAAGGACTTTATAAACCTATAGCCTATACACTTCCTGGTAAATCCAGTCTTGAGGTAATTATGGTTACAAACAACAAACGTTTGTAAAGGTGGGGGGCAATCATACTGACTCACGGTTCTCATTGACACGCCCACAAAACAAGGTGAACTTGTAGAATGGGAAATTTGGGCATTTAAAAGGGAGTTTTATAGAACATTAAAATGACTGAATAAACATTGATGGGCACATTCACTTTACATAAAGATAACTGGCACATGTCACATTCAACAACCATGTTGTCCCTTTAAGGAACGTTGTTTTGTTTTTTTACCTTTTAAAAATTACACCCTGAGTGAGTGACTTGCAGTGAGTGAGCAGGAAGGTATTCACTGTCTTGCTCAAAGGCACTTTGACAGGACACATGGCTGTTGCAGTGATCGAACCAGTGACCGTACCATTACAGGATGGTCACTCTAACCACTAGGTCACCCTGCCAGCTGTATGAACCTAATCATTCAGAAGGGTTAGAGTTAAGCCTTATTATAAAGGTACCGTGATGATCAACAGAGGTGAGGTGAATCTGAAACAGAATGATGTCAGTTCCACTAAGCTTCTGATCAATGGAGGCAGAGATTAAACTGGTGTCATCGGCGTATTGGCACAGTTTGCAACCTTGCCAATATTTTTGGAATAAAAGTATCTTTCCTTTTATTCCAAAAAAGAGATATATCCGTGGTTACTTTTAAAGGTTAAAACCCCTTAATATTTTTACAGACTGGATCCTCTACTGGAGATATTAGTGATGAACATCAGGTGACATATTTTCCCCCCCAAAATGGATGTTTTGTAAATGAACTTTTAACAGGATTCGCGCGAGGTGCTTGAAGTACTTGAATTTTGAGGGGGGGAAATAAAGTACTGGAATACCTTTAAAATAGCCCATTTTTTAACAAAGTGCTTAAAAAGTCCTTGAAATTCAAATGAGCCACATAAGGCTGACTTATATTTTGACGTTTTGTTCAAGTCATTATGATTAAATTGCTCAGAATCAGAAATCGCTCAGCTTTTTCTTCTTTCTTTTTTTAATTCTGATGTGTCACCGTCTCACATCACTGCGCTCTCCCTCTCCTTTCTGTCTATTCCTTGTCTTGATGAGCCTGTTACCGAAAACTAAATATGCCAGGGAAGTGTAAATTGAATCCAGAAAAGAGTGGAATTCAAACACACTAGCCTCTATGCAAAGATAAAATGACTTATAAAGCCCAGAACCATATACCATTTATCTATGGCCACTGTCAATGGACTTGAGATAGGGTTCGCATGAGGTGCTTGAAGTACTTGAATTTTGAGGGGGAAATATCAAGTACTGGAATACCTTGAAAATAGCCCCCATTTTTTAACAAAGTGCTTAAAAAGTCCTTGAAATTCAAATTAACCAGATAACACTGTCTTATATTTTCGCCAAAGTTTTGTTCATCAAGTCCATTATAATTAAATCGCTCAGCTTTTTTTTTTTTTTTTTTTTTTAGTTGTCTTGATGAGCCCGTTACCGAAAACTAAATATGCCTGGGAAGTATAAATTGAATCCAGCTGTAAGCGGGGGGTGACCAATGCTGGTGTGATGGATTTTTTTAACGTCTATGTCTATGCACTTTGTCCTGGTTTCTGGTCTGAATGTTATTAATAGAGCTGGCTGGTATAGGGAGGGGATCACTGTACTCGCTACTACGCTAGCATACTATAAATTACAAAACAAGATTTCCGTGTTTTACAAGCACTTAAGGCCATTACTCTTAGAACTACTTTGTCCTAACAAAGTAAAGCGACGTTGACAGAACTACAGCTAATAATCACTGTCCAGTGACAGTGTGACTGTGAGGGAGAACGTTCTGCCGTGTGACAGCTTAGAGAAGCTTGTTGGGGGATTTTGAGCCATCAGCGCTGTCTGTAAGTTAATATTTGTGATTTGTTGTTAATTTTCTCTATTGATATTGTCAGGAGTAGAGGGAGGCAACAGCACTCACATTACAATGGATTCTTGAATTTTTTTAATAATAAGGGCAAAGACATACACGTTTCAGCCTTAGGCCGTCATCAGTGTAACCAGAACAAAGAACAATGGATTACATAAATACATAGGTGTGGTCAAAACCCCACCCCAACAGGTAGCAAAGCAGCCAATCACATTGAAGGAGGTAAGGCCTCAGCACAAACATGCAACTAGTAATGATTGCAATTAAAGAGACAGGTAAATTAACTGTCATAAAAAGTTAAAAACTACTAGAATATAAATATATAAGACTAGAAAAACAGTGAAACAGTATAGAAGACAATAAAATATTATAGAGTTCACACCATTACTTACTACATAAGATTGTAGAAAAGTAAAAACGAAGGTCCTCTACTCATATAGGGAGACAATTATCTCAACAATGTATTAGGAAACTAGGACAAAAATAGAAAAAAAATAGTTACATAAAGGCTTACAGGAATAATTTGTAACAATATAACTCAATACTGAAATTACAGGAAGCAACCCAACTGTAATTCCTCATTCAGACCTCTAGGACTCTCAGTTTGCAATGCATGGATGTAATAAGCTTCCCTTTGTAATAATGCTCTGTCTCTATCACCAGCCCTTCTGAGGGGCTGAATACATTCAATGCCTTGAAATTTAAGAGAGCAGACGTCGTGTCCAGCAGAATTAAAGTGACGAGCAACTGTGGATTCCTCATCCCTGTTCCTTATGCTGGACTTGTCTTCTGAAATCCTGATTTTTAGCTCTCGTTTAGTTTTTCCAACGTAGGCAAGACCACAAGGGCATTTCAGAAGGTAAACAACATATTTTGTTCTACAGGAAATTCTGTTCTTGATAGAGAGGTTTTTTTTACCTGTATGATGATGTGAAAAGGTGTCACCTTTGATCATTGCACTACATTGGGCACAGTTAAAACAAGGAAAATTACCCGCTGGGAGGTTAGAACTAGACAGGAAATGCTGAGGAGGAACAAAACAATCAGCTCTGACCAAAGAGTCTCTTAAGTTTTTGGCACGTTTATGTGCAAATATTGGTGGGACTTGGAAAGATTGACCTACATGAGGATCACTGGATAGGATATGCCAGTGTTTAAGGACCACTTGCTTAATATCCTGTGATAAGGGTGAGAAAGTTGTAGCCAAAACTGTTTTGGGGTCCCTCTTAGGGGGAGGCTTAAGAGTCAACAGGCTGCTCCTTTCAACCTTCTCAACTTTCTTTAAACAGATATCTACCACAAGCCTCTTTTTTTTAAAACATTCGCACATCTCTGAGGCTTTCTGCCCAAAAGAAATGTTGAAACTACAAATTCTTTTTGCTCTCAAAAACTGACTATATGTGAGACCCTTCTTTAAACTTGGAGGATGGTAACTACTAAAATGTAGAAGAGTATTCCTGTCAGTAGGTTTTCTGTAAACGCTGGTATTGAGATGGTCTGTTTTTTTCACTAGGACACCAAGAAAAGAAACTGAGTCATTACTATGTTCCAATGTCAATTTGATGATTGCTCTATTGATATTGGCCATAGTCTTTGGATAGTGTGCACAGAGCAAGTCCCATCTGTGATAGGGGCCGATCACACCGAGACGCGTCGCTAGAAACATGTCACCTGGCATGCACTTTTCTCTTGCGCCACGTGTCGCGTTTTTCTAGCAGTTTTTAGACACGCTTAAAAGTTCAAATATTCTCAACTTCAGCGCATGATGCGGAGTCGCACCGCTCGTCAATGTCACACTTGGCCCAAACAGCCAATCAAATCAAGCAAGAGGCGGCCTTTACTACTTTACCACTTCACTGTTTTGATGACGTTTTTTTCCCCGTCCTGTCACTTCAAATTGTTGAATCGAATATGTACATGACTATAGTTTTAAGAGACGGGCGTTGATAATTAAATCGATAATTAATTAATTAATATTAAATAGATAATTTGTTTATGTTTAATAAAAATGTATATTTGAAAATTAATTATTTGCATTGAGTGAAGTCCTTGAAAATGAAAAATAGTACTTGAAATAGTACTTGAAAGTCCTTGAATTTCATTTTGTAATGACTGTATGAACCCTGTTTTAATTTCATAATGATTTGAAGTCTTACCAAACATTAGAATTTTGAAGTATGGACTCAGACCCAAACACTGGACTGGATCAGTACATGGGTCAGGGGAAGGAGGCGTTTGGAGGTCTTCCTTCTGCATGCTCAGCATGAACTCTTTCAATCTAAACTGAAGAGAACAAAGAAATCTGTCTTTAGCAGTCCCATTTCCCTCCTCAACCCTTCTCCTTATTATTAAAGAATTGAAGAATTATTGAGAGGGAACCTTGGTCACGCTAATTTCCTCCTTTCAGAGAAAGTGAAACAGGGAAAGTGATGGGGGAAGGCACAGAGAGAACAAAAGAGTGAGAACACGATAAAGAGAATGAGAGAGACAAGGAAAGGGATAGAAAAGGGAACGTGAGAGGAGTAGTAAAACAAAGAGAGAAGGAGAGAAGCAGGGAGAGAGAGAGGACATGTGCCTGGAGCCTCTCCCCAGATAAGGGAGTTTTTCCTGTTAGAGGGCACTGCAGATGCCCCCTTCAGCTGCCAGTATGTTATTAAATCATTAGGCTGTTTGAAAACCTGTCAGGTTGCTTAGGCGCTGGTGTCTGATTGCTCTTTTGAAGGAATTTTTCCATAGACAATTAAAATGTGTGCATGAACGCACACACACACACACACACAAAGTATAGAGGTTAAAAAACACTGTATACCTGGAGACTCTCCAACACATACATGCACACAATTATATGTACACACACACACACACACACACGTTGGCCTACACTTTTACTTATGTTTGCCAAGACAACAGATTTGGATGTCTAGGTAACTAGATCCACAGCCCCAAGCATTACAGCTCCAATGATTTGATTTTTTTTCTAAATAGAGGCAGAGAGAAAGAGGTGAGAGAGGAGAGATGGGTTGGTGGCTGTTACTGCAATGAATCAGGAACCATATGCCTTTTCAGAACAACCTCTATATTTTCCAACATCAAGCTACTGTAATCTCCATAAATTATGTAAGTGCAAGTAAATGAACACAAGATCATACAACATTACCTGAATGTACAGTACAATAAACCTGCATGCACCAGGTCTGCATGTTATTTATTTATTGCGCTTTTTGTTGCGTATTGTTTTTATTATGCACATGGCGCAGGTTGCCACTTCATCTTTTATGATTTCTCTCTGTATGTTGCACAATGCCCCTGTAAAGCACTTTGTGACTTGTGGCTGTGAAAAGAGCTATAGAAATAAATTGTACTTACTTATCCACCCCTGGTTAACATTCCAAAGTAATTTCCCTGCAAGCCTTTCCCGCTCATATGGATTTAGCTTTCACCGCCATGCCGGGAAAAACTATGGAGTTTAGGAATGGTGGAAGAAACAGATTGGAGAATCTACAGTAGGATTGTCAGTGAAACCAATTGTGCAACGCAGCAGTGTGGTGGAAACGGACATAACGTAGCATGACTGCTCTGGCTGCCCTGGCAACCTCTGCTCTTGTTGACATATATGATCCCGGAGACCACTGAGGAAAGCCAGCAGATGTGATGTGTTATATGGGCCCAGGGTGGCATGGCGGTGGAGGACCCCACAGTGGCTGACTACTGTGACAGGGACACAGGCAGGATGAGGAGAGTTTATTTTTACCACTTTATTTGTATCACAACATATTTATCTTAGCAATGCCCTTCTCACGGTGAGAGGGACGCAGTGCAGTTGCGAGTGCCGTCCTTCAGATGAGACGTTAAACCGAGGTCCCGACTGAATTCGGTCGTTAAAGAACCCAGCGTGTTGTAAAGAGTGAAGAGTGTTCCTCAACACTCCCAGCCAAATTTCCAACCAGGTTTCTGACCTCCAGGCCACCTAATTATCCCTCCCATTAATTGGCTGATATTAATCCTCCACTGTGTAGTGTGTTGTCTGGCCGGTGCCAGTACATTGCACCGTTGAGACCGCATAGCCCAAGGTTGTGTGTTACACAGTGGTCCCCAATCCCCCCCCCCTTGGGTACCTAGAAAAGCGCTATATAAATGTACTGATCATTCATTCATTCATTTTTTTGCACATATTCCAAGTGCATGTACAGTATTTGACTCTTCTGCCCCAGCATCAAAGGATGGATGCAGTCAATGGCTGAAATGCTGTTTTTGCCAGTTCTTTGAAATAGACCCTCATCTTCGACTATTCTGGTCTGAATGTCTCACAGATGAATAACATTGTTGGTGGATGTAATTTTTTGGGATATTTTGCTCATATAACCAGTTTTAGTGTGTAAGTGCGTAAGTGTTTTTTGCATTACAGTGGAACGGTGGAATGTTTGGCCTGGAGGGGGCTAAAAGTAGTTAGTCAATTAGTCCAGTAGTCATGTGCGGTGCCTTTGACACAGCCTTGCTCCATTCAAGCTAGCTTGACACTATGCCAGACCATGTGGTGGTCGTTAACCTGTCCTCTGCCTGGCTCAGGAGTCCATTAGTGATGGGGCAGCTCTTATTTTCACTTTACGAGGGAATACAGGTCCTATCACCCTTCTAATCACGATGCTGACACCTGGGAAATGGCTTTGAACTAACAGCTCAGTGCAGGAACACGTCTGTTAACTAACCCTCCTCCCCGGACCTCAATCTACTGTATTTCTTTGAGAGAAAAAAACACAGACATTTCTATTCATACATAGAGAGAAGGGAAAGGAAAAGAACTTTTGCTGCAGGGAGAACAGCAATTACTCTCTCCAGAACCAATCTATTTCGTGTGTGTGTTCGTCCGTCCGTCCATCCGTAGTTTCGCGTAAGGACCATGAAGAGCATGGAGTGCTTTAATTTAGAGCTAACAAATGGAATCTCTCCAATAATAAATCACTCTTTCTTGACTTGTCTGAAAGGTACTTAACATTTTATTCAGAAGTCGATGTGATGAACGGTTCCTGAGATAAAATTTGAATGAAAGACAGTACAGCACATCCACACAAAGATGAAAATGAATATTGATTGAAGATTGTTTTTTCTAATTCTTGAAACGCTGACATTTCGTTGTCACGCAGTTTTCATACAACAGCAGAAAATTGTATTTTGTACAGTATACAAGATGAAGAGAGACCTTTCTAGGTGTCTTGAAATCAGTTAATGAAACCGATTCATATGTGGGAGCTGCACGCCATAACCACATTTCCTACAGTTGGCTAATCCATTGGAGTACATGGACAAGTACACCATATAGTTTGGCTGGGTTTGGCCCATTCGGTTTCAAGTACTTATGGTAAAATCCTTGAATGCAGCATTAGGTCGACACTTCTCACCCACAGATTTCCGCACTCGTCATCAATCTCAACAACAGTAGGCTAATAGGATGACGCCCTTCCGGCTTGAAATGACCCGGTCAGCATTTCAGAAACAAAAACTGTGCCCTCAATCAAACCTGAGCGTGCGTTCCTGTGTCTACCGCTTAGTGATCAGCAGAAAGCTGAATGGAGCGGGGGATTTAACCCACACCTGGACAAGGACAGTCAGGTACAATGGAGAATAGATTGAGAAAGGAGAGGAAAGTGTGTGTTTGGGGCGGTGTGAGACGGGATGGAGGTGATATGTTTTTGTATGTATATATGTAATATGCCTTTTTGAAATAATTTCATACTCATCTTCACACACTATTGGATTTGACCAATTCTCCTTTCCACCAAAGTTCCTATTCTAGGTTCACCTATTC
The DNA here is from genome assembly GCA_900660315.1 of Diretmoides pauciradiatus. Classification (NCBI taxonomy): domain Eukaryota; kingdom Metazoa; phylum Chordata; class Actinopteri; order Trachichthyiformes; family Diretmidae; genus Diretmoides; species Diretmoides pauciradiatus. The sequence continues at coordinate 22,181 of CABFOS010143436.1, forward strand.
TTTTCTGCTTTGTGACTGAGTGCTAGGCTGCTTAGTGAATGGATTGCAGGTTTAAAATTCTAGTCCTCGTTCTGAATGAGTGGTCAAAAAAAAAGTACAACATTTTTTTGAATGCAAGGACCCAGACTTTGAAACTCTTATCAGGAGTAAAGCATCATCCCCAATTATCTCATTGTCTTCCCAAAATACCTGTTAAGTGAAAACAGTCTACTGTTGAGTTGCACCCCATTCTGCACAAGAAGACTAAAAACCCTCTTTCACCTTCATCTCCATCTGCCCTTCATGACTGGAGTGGATTTATTATGTGAAATCAGTAAGGACAGGTTCACCTAGATTCACCTGGACAGACATTCTGCCATCTGCTTCAAGATATTTTAATATATGAGTCTGTTCTTTTTTAGCAACTGACTAATCCTGGTTATTTTCAATCTGCGTGTATACTTTTGAATATGTACAGTAGCTACAATCTATCAGTTTCATCTAGATTTTAGTCGTTCAAACTCATGTTGGAATAAAACTCCTTATGCTGCAACTCAGTGTACAGTCCCCTTGGTGCAGTACATCAACTCTGTTAGTTACTATAAGAAAAGTGGACAAATTAATCGTGGAAGATTGGCAAATGAAGTTGCCATGAAAGGGTAAAACAAGAATATCTAAGTAGTAGAAATAAGTTAAAATGAAAAGAAAGTAGAGTAAGATACATGCTTTTGATGTTTCATAGCAAGAAATGTCAATGTCTTGGTCAATTTGATTTCACCTTTAACAAGTTTGATTTTTGTTGTCTTTTATTTCATTTTTGTTCCTCATGAGACCTTTCTGACTGACTCCTCTCTGCTCACTCAGTACATTCATACTGACGTCTACAGCCAGACAAGGCTGACAAAGGGAATATATCATGGACAGAGCAGAGTGGAATGATTTGTCTTGGTGTTTTAAGGCTGAAGGTTTAAACCTTTCTTAGTCATCTCTCAGAAGTCCAAACACACACACAGTTGAAACAGAGATTGAACAAGCCGGTATTTCAACTTTGCCTTTTTGGTCCCCCAAAAAGTACTACCTCACTAGCAGGAACTATTTTGGGACTGGAAAGCAACAATAGTTTCTCTTTCTCTCTGTCTCTGTCGGTCTCTCTCACACACTAACACACACACTTGCCTTCACCAAGCCACATCCGTTGTGCTGGGACCCCATTTCCCTCTGGGGGGGTTTTCCACAAGGTTATAGCTTTTTCGTAAGTGACAAAAGGCTGTCATTTTTCACAGGGTGACATGCCGTGATTGCTGTTAATTTGCTAGCAGGCCTGATGATGGGTTTTCAGTAATTTGCTTCGCAAGCACACAAACTAGATGGGTATATTTACGATAATTTGCAGTTTGTTTAAAAAATGACCCTCCTCGAACCGTTTTAATTTGGAAACCGCCGACACACTGCACAACACTGCATGAATTAATTTGTCATTTTCCAGCCAAAGCTTTTGCTTCCAGCATGACAGAAATGTTCTTTTACTTTTCTCCTTGTAGTTTAAAGTTGCTTCTTAGTGTTGAACCATGCATCTAATAGCATACGGTACATAGATTAATGCCTGTGGTTTAGTGGGACTTTGTACAAGATAACATACTTACAGTATATGTTGACATTTGGTGCAGTTTCTAAATTAGCATGGTTTATTATCTTTCTCTCACTATCTCGTAAGTTGGATGATATTAATTTAGCAGCCATTAATTGCGCCAAGACATTGATTTTTGCTCGCATGTTATTGGCCACAGAAAGTGAAAATGTCACAGTTTGGTGTTTTGGTTCATGGTCCATTTACACTCTACTAGTTAAGATGCACCATGGAGATGTAAGTCTCCATGGTGCAGCTTAACATCAGATAGCTAGTTTCAACATAACGTTTATTGTCGACTTCACACCCTAATGATTGAAAGTATGTTCAACTAGTGCGACAGGCTGCTGGACCATTATGATAAGGTTGATGGATTGGACAATAAATAAACATGACACTAAGATTGTGGTTCTTAACCTTGATATCTCTGTATCACTCTTTAAAAAGGCCAGTAGAAAATATTCACGACAGGTATTTCTTTTAGGTCAGCCAAAAAGTTAACTTTAGACATTGATTGATTTTTGTCTTCACCGTATCCTTCTCAGTTTACTCCATCCCTCTCTATCTCTTTGCCATTCTTTCCATTATCTGACATTTCTGTCTCTTGTCCTTTTTCTCACCCTTGCTGTTGATGTCGCCGCTCTCTCCTTCAAAGGCCGTCACAGGCCGGCGCACACCTATTTATTGGTATCATCCAGCTCACCCGAGGGGAAATAAATTTTCCTTATTGCCCTGGTATTTCAGGATGCAGACGGTTGGCAGCTCCCTCAGCGCCTCCACCAGTCACATAACTCCCGCCCCAACGTTGCCTTCCTATCCTCTGAGCGTCTGTCATCAGGAATCTGTTGGCACAAACACACATATGCAGAAACACAGACACACATATACTGACAGAGATACAGACATAGATTCACACAAAGGAACACCGACACACACAAACAGGCACAAGCACACATGCACACAATAGTGTATGTCCTTGTACAGCTCTCAACTCTCTGAACCTTCTATTTCTCCTCTCTCTCTTTCTCTCTGACCTCCCTTGATGTCTGACTGCTGCATGTGACAGATTGCGTTGTGATATATATTTTATCCCTGTACTTGACAGTCTGTCTGAACTCAGCTGGTGCTGCTCTTTAGTCAGCATTCATCATCTATACAGGTATATACTTGCCAGTACTGAGAACAGTGCTGCTGATGCAAATTGTCACACAGTGTCTCTCTCATGAACACAATTCATCCTGCCGTCAGATTGTTCCTGCAAGTACAACGTTTGTACTTGAACGAGAGAGTTGGGATGTGGACAGATGAGAAAGGGTGCGAGACAGCAACGTGCTGCCTTGATCAGACTTTTTATTATTCGTATCGTCTGTGTACTTATCTATGCGTCTATCCGTTTGTATATTTGTCTACTAGTCTAGTAGTGTGTTTATCTCTCCATCCAATCATCCATCCATCTAGCATATGAGTTCAGTGTGTCCTACTATCCTGTCCAAGCCAGGTCCATCTCACTGTCCATCGTTCTCTCTCTCTCTACCAGTCCCACTTTGTCTGCCTGCGTCTCTCCTCTTTACTGCTAATTTCTATCATTTGTCTGTGACTCAGTACTGGCCACTGCCAAAGGGGATGATAGTACTTCACACACACACACACACACACACACACACACACACACAGAGAGATTGAGATATTCCCACATGCTCCCAAGCTCATACAAGCGGCACCTATCACTACTTGACACAGCTGCCCTGGAACCACATATCAAACACACTTCCCTGTAAAAGTGTGATATATTCTTGCTTTGAAAGGCTTTACTACT
>CABFOS010143447.1:0-13740 GCA_900660315.1 Diretmoides pauciradiatus
CTATTTCTTGAAAATGCCCACTTAAGCTGTGGAGACCAAGCATATAGCTGACGCATGCTTCAATTAAACGCTGTAGTCCATGTTCTTTCTTTCCAAAAAGGTTTACTGAAGTCTTTCTTTAGTACAAAACCCAAAGTAAACATGTGCACGGCAAACACAACAAGCACTATTCTATGAATGGCTCTAACAAATACATTTGTCAATAAATATATAAATTTAAAAAAAATACAATTATATCAATGAGTCAATAAATAAATTATTATTTAAAAAAATAGTCATAATGCCACATATATTTATTTCAGGACACATTTATTTATTTCGGGACGCATTTATTTCATAAGGTCACATTTATTTATTTCAGGCCACTCTTATTTATTTATTTCAGTATTTCAGTCCAGTATTTCATGTCCTAATATGCAAATGAAGGGGGTGTGGTTATCTCAGACCAAAACAACAGCACCATGTCTCCATCTTGTCCGGTTTGCATTAATGGCTTTTTTTCTACCTAGCTCCTAAGTTAGCTACTGAAGCTGACTACTGGGCCTAACGTTACATATTTTGACTAGCTAGCTAATTTAGTTAACGTTTACTGGCGTAGTTAGCTACAGTTATCTAGTTAGCTAACTAGTTTATTTATTTATTGACTCATTGATATAATTATATATTTTTTATTTATATATTTATACATAGTTATTGACAAATTTATTTATTTATGCATTTATGTATGCATTTATTTATTTATTTAATATTGACTTAAATGGCATTCCATAGTAACATACTGTATATGTGTCTTGTCTGAAAAGCCAGTTTACTCCTACATATCAATGTATAAGCACTAGCACTAGTTGTTACTATTTGGTCTTGTACATACAAGCAGTTATAACACAATTTCAACACCTCATCAGTGTCAGATCTGCGTTTAGAGGGGATGACATGGAAACTTCTCGAACTCGTGAATGGTTTTAGCTGCAGGTGTATTCAAGAAAAGGCTGTCAAAATTGGTAACTTCATCACATCATTCAGATTTGCCTATATTGCATGATAATAATTCAAACCTTATGTTATACTACAAATATTATGGTGCATTTTGTTTATTTTGCTATTCTAGCAAATTTCTCTACTACGTTTTGAAAATGTGCATGAAGCCGTCAACTTGGTAAGCAGTGCAGAAACAATATGGAATAGCATTCTCTGCTTGTGTATTCGATGGTTGCCTCGATGTTGCATTGTCAGTGGCAAGACTGAACTTTCTGATGTAGAGCGTCCTGCAATTTTTGCACCCTATGGAAACTCAAACCACTCAGAAGCCAAGGCATTGTTCAAAGCCATTAAGAGATATCCTCAAAGTATCATTCATCATAGATATGGCACGAGTTAGTGAAATGCTGAGCTAAATTCTGCCAGTTGTCTCACACTTGTCATTGAAATGTGATTGTGAAGTAAATAGTTGTGTAATCAATCTTTCGTCTCTGGGACACTATAGCTTAGCAGTCACTTTGTGTCAGTTAGGCTAGGCTGTCATTGACTTTGACTTATTCATTAGCTGGCTGTAAGTATATACAGTAGCAGTACTCTGTGCTGAAGTCATGATGCTGTACTGAAGCGCACAGCGGATTAGAGCTAGGTTTAGCTACAGTACTCTGTTGCCACTGAGTTAATTGTAGTTGTATACGGTAACCACACGATTCTGACAGCATAAATCCCCATTGAGGTTCCTTCATTGTAATTGAGTTTCCGCCTTTACCAAAGGGGTACATGTTTATTTATTTTTATCTCATACAAGCGACTAAAACTTACTGTTGTTACTGATTGTGTTTCTTTATACCACGTTATACTGAGTTACCTCATTTGCACAGGCACCTATTCAGACTGTTCTGGAGAACACTGAGATACAGGCCTTGAGTGTTTGTTCATTTTGTTACGTTGGTGCCTTAACCCAAGTATTATCTTTTGTTCCGTTCCGTTTTGTTTGTTTTAAGGTATACTTTTTGTTATAAATAAACCAATGTGCTGCTCTGAGATCAAATAATTATAGTATATTGTAATATGTTATGGAAAATAAACTAACATTAAAGAATAATCATAATACTTTTATCTTTGATTTGCATGTTTAATCCATGCTGTATATGTATTTTCATCATGGTTGCATGAAATATTGAAACACCTTTAATGGTTTCTGGACATAAATTCTATGAAAGCAGTCATTTCAAAATTATGTTAATGCTAAGCAGCATTTTGTTCAAGACAATTTGTCTGATACCATGCACCTGTCTATTTTTAGGGATAGATTAATGCTCTTACAGTTTCTGGATGTTTGTAGAACTGAAGAATACATGACACTGTGCCCATATCTTATAACTTTTTTGCACTACATCTAAAAGATTCAAGACTGTCTCCTTATGTTATGTCTTATGTGTTTTGACATTCAACTTCAATTATAACATTGTACTGAGAATACTACTTTTAATTTATGGTTCTTAAATTGAATAGCACTGGGAAGATGCCTTGCTTAACAAATAATTATGTATAGAAGCCTACATAGTCTTAAGTGTCAATTACAGTACATTTTCTCTGTAGGGAGTGCATGCATATTTTTCCTAGCACAAATTGTTTATTTATCTTAGAAGCCTTTGGTTGATGTTTCTGTTGCCTAATGTGTATAGTTAAAAGTTGCCTTGTTTGTTTCATAACTGCTCGACTGCAGTTGCTCTTAATAAACTGCTGAAGATGTGTATACTTTGTCAGTTGTTGCTAAATATTGAAGCATATAGCAGGATATCTTGTCTGTAGTCTATTCACCTTGATGCAGTTAGATACAACAGAGTATATTCATGCTCCATCCTGGCTTACTGTAAACAAAGTATCCAAATATAGCAATTCTACATGAATTGAATCTGTTTCAATTAAATGTTTTATTTCACATTACACACAAGTTTATGCACTCAGGTTTCAGTTTGTTTTTTTAGTTTGGTTATGGCATCTCTTTGCATATAGAGCAATGCCACCAAGTGAAATATTTGGGAGTGTATATAGCTGAGGTAGTATAACAGTCAGAGTTTCATCCTACTTTTCACAAAACGTAATTGGCTGTGCTTGGAGACAAACATGACACATGCCATGTTTCAGGGATCTGAGCATAGTGCTGCACTAAGGGAGAGTTTGTCCTGGGACTAATATCCCTATAGTACGTTGTATAGAAATGCCTGATGGCAATCTAACTCGTATCCTCGTGCAACAATAAGGAATCATTTCCCAAATTTACCTTATCCATGTATGAGCTACTACTTTGTGAATAGCAATATTCCATTTTTACAATATTCAAAAGTTTGTAAACTAACTGGATTTCATTTGCTGCTTTTGTGTTATTAAATCAGAAAGCAGATACTTTGGCAATTGTTTACATCATGTAAAATCATAGACTACAGAGCAGCAGAGTTTCTGCCGTGAGAGTTTAGAATGCAGGAACTGCAAGGCAGGCCTGTAGCCACGAAGAGGTAGCTGCACCGTTGCTAGGTAACTAGAACAGCCAGGAAAGCATTTGTGGGAATCGGTCAGCACAGAAAGGCGTGTATGACATATAGAGATCAACCTCTTTCCCACTGATGTTTCCACTTGACTGTTACTGCCATGTGGTTAGTGTACCCAGTGTACAGTAAACCATCTGTGCAACTGTCACCTCATGAACACATCTTATATGTTTAATGTATTATTCTAAACTATTATTCTTAAATCTTAACTACTCAATCTACTTGGATGGAAATAAATTATTTATAATGTATGAGGCTGAGGTATACAGGAAAAAAATAGCATTGTAAATTAAATACTAGATTGTTACTTGACTAAACCTTTGAGTTTGAATTTGTTACACATTTAAAAAGCATCATTATTCATAAAAGTTATGTCTCAGAAATGTCTCTTTAATCACATACTCATACAGAGTAAGAGCATGTTCAGAGTATTCTTTGACCAGAGGCTGGCATAGGGACCTTGGTCCCTAAGAGAATAGGCAGCTGGGGCGTGGTGGGTCTGGTGTACCCGCTGCACCCACTGCTGCGCCGGAGGGCCTGCATGAGATTCTTGCCCAATGAGTAGCTGGTGCGGTGCTCTGTGTCCGCTTTGGAGATCAGGGGGACCTCATACCTCTTGGGGATAGAGACACTGAAAGCGGAGAGCAACTGGTGGCTATGCTGACATGTACAGTACTTGGAGGTCAGCATTGCACTGGTGTTCTTAGGGAGCTCTGGGTTGGCGACACTGTCCTCTCTTGTTTCCTTTCGTCCCTCCACACCTCCGCTCGCCCTGGCAGACATGACACTGTCTACCTCTGAGGTCTCTCCGTTTGCAGTACTCTCGCCATTGCAGAGGTGGCCACTGTCCTTCTGGGGATTGAGTTGGGGTAATTCAACAGGGGGTAAAACTGTGAAGTTGTTAATGGAAAGTAATATATTAGTGGGCCTGTGGGTCTGTTTGTGATGCTTAGTGGGCTTGTTCTTCAATACAGGGTATTTTGGTGTGAGGTGGTGAGGCTGCAAGGAAGATGACAGCTGCTGAGACTCTCTGAGCTTCCCATCCTCGGCCATCTTTTCTCTAAGTGTTGAGAGATGTTGAGAGGCTCTCTGCATGGCAGTGAGGACAGGGAACTCTGGGGCCTCCATCGCTGGAGCTGACACAGCGGTCTGACTGTAGGTTGTCACTTGGGTGGTTAATGGCATGGTCTTCTTTAAGCCTCTGTCATGGGGCTCTGCATGTGGCTCACGCTGGTACTCAGGAGAGCTGGCTGGGTTAGGGAGCCTCAGGTCAACACACAAGAATCTGTGGTGGTCTGGGTCACCGTTCTTGGGTTTCTTCCCTTTCCTGTGAGGCAGGAATATGCAGGCCAATGGAGGAACTCTTCCCCAACCCTGGACCTGTCTCAAAAACAAATATAATTTATTATATAAATATAAGTATATCAATAAGTTTTGATATGTTTTGAAAATGAAAACAGCTAGCCTCACATTTATTGAATTTCTTTCAACTTTTCAACTGGCTAAAACATAAGTCAAAACTAAGCAACTAGACCAATAGGCACCAATGAATATTGTTATTTGACATTGGCAAAATAATTTCCTTTACATAAAAGACAATAACAGAAATCAAAGCACATTGACATGCACATTTTAATGCATTTATTGGCTTTCTCTTTTGGAAAACATGGGTTATGTCTCAATTTCACTCACTAACCCCAAATAAACTGTCTTAAGTGTATAGCAGTCAGTAAAAGCGATGGATAGGACCAATGCTAGCAGGTTTAACAGACCTACTTGGAATCACAATGTGAAATCGGTGCAAACCTACTTGAAGGTGAATTAGATAAAGACAGACTAGTCAAAAAGATTGCACATGCAAATATCAGTGACTTACAGCCTCTTCCCAACCAGAGAAGCAGCGGTACTCATAGGGCTCCTGATCTTTCAAGAAGGTCTCCTCACTGATCTCTAGAAGGGCATCGACGTGGTTCCTGCCTGGTACCAGACATGACTGGTCCCATCCTGTGTCCTCCACTGCTGGAAATGTGTCTGACCCCTCCACAGCTGTCTGTTCAAATTCTGCTAAGGTTGCCATACAAGAGTAGACCTAGTTCATGGTGAAATCTACAAAAAAGGAAATAAAAAGAAACAAAATATGCAAATCACCAGTCCTTGTAACTGTAGTCAAGTCAAGTCACTTTTATTATATAGCAACAACACCTGTGGCTGAACCAAAGTGCTTCACAGATAAAAACATATAAAGCAAAAAATACATATATACAGAACATAAAAAATAGTACAAAAAGCACATACAAATAGGGGCAATGGCTCATATACTCAGATTATAATGTAGCTTTCTGTTGAAGGTCAGACACAAGTGTGCTAAGCGTTATGATGCCCAGTTGTTTCAGTACTAAGTCCAATTCAAACTTCACTCACCAAAACGAGGCTTCGCTGAATCCTCGGCGCATAAAATAATCCCCTTATCAGACCGCAGCACTTCAATAAAAAAGTAATCTAGATGAGTTAATATTCAGACACACAAGTTTCAGGCTGGTCATCAGAGTTACCTAAACAAAGGTGCACCAGTACCAGACAGAGGAAGCATTTGGGAAGGAGCTGCAACAATGTTGTCATGGCAACATCATGGTAGAGGCGGCACTGGGAACGTGTGACGCACTGGAAAGGGGAGGGGCTAGATACTGCAGCCCAATATACTCTGACTCATATCTGTTATGTAACAAAAGGTCATAAAACGGTAATACCACTAGAATAGAATAGAATAGAATAGAATAGAATAGAACCATAAATACCATAAATAAAATCAATTATATATCATATGTGCTTCAAAAGGATGATCAAATATTCAAATAATAATACATTTTGCATGATGTGTTTCCCGTAACATGATCAGTATATGATGTAGTTACAGGGAAGTTGGTGGTAAGCTTATCGCTTCTGAAACAGGAAACTGCATTTTGTTCAGTGGCCGTGTACGTTCAATTGTGCACGTAGCAGCAGCAGCCGCGGCAGGCAGGCAGACATCAGCACCACGTCCAGCCTCTGCCCGGGCTGGAGGAGAGGTCTATACCGTGAGAGGACACTGCCTGAGCCAAGCGCGTGTTAAATGTGACGTGTGGGGAAAGGATTCTCATTTGTATCCTCTTATCAGGACGTATTCCCTTCTCTGGGTGAAATTTGAATCATCTGATCTGCAGGAGCCGTCCATGTTCGGCGTACTTGCACTAGCTCGTCGTATTGGTCCAGAGCTGCAGAGTGTCAGACTGTGACGCGCCTATCTGCGTGCGGGACCCTGACACCTGACGGCTTCATCTACTGACTCGTCGGTCCTCTCCATCACGACCACTTCGGTTCTGCAGTGCAGAGACTAAACACTCCGCTTTATGGAAACAGAGCCCGGGCATCCTGTCGTGATCATGCTGCCTCCGAAGACCTGCCTCCCCAGGAACTACAGCTGTATAGCCGGGCTGTTCGGGAGCTTGGCGGCAGCAAACCCGAGACTTGAAGATGGGGAAGAGTTCGACGTGATGAACGGGACCTGCGAGCCCATCGAGAGCCCCGTGGTGGATGAGAGACCCAGGGGCAGGGAGATCCTCCTAAAGCCTCCACAGAGTCCAAGTCTGCGGCGGAGGTGCAAATCCCTGCCGACCCCCATAGAGAGAGCGAAGTTAGAGATCTCCCGCAGTCGAAGTCCGACCAGCCAGAAGAAAGTCCGGTTCGCGGACTCCCTGGGTCTAGAACTCACTTCAGTCAAGCACTTCGATGACGCGGACATGCCGGAGGTACCAGAGCGCATTTTGGCCAAGTTCCCCAAAGAACCGCTCCGCCTGAACCATCTGGAGACTAAATTTCCCCGGGCTCCCACTCAGTCTGTGTTCATGGAGTTGCAGTTCACCAACCCAGGAACACTACCCGGCTTTGCGCAGAAAGTGAGAGAAGTTAAAGTCATGCTGGAGAACGTCGAGGCGGATGAGTTCAGTCTCTCCGGGTTCGTGCGCGTTTTGAACCTGGCGTTTGAGAAAAGCGTCTCTCTGCGGTACTCGCTCAACAATTGGATCACATTCATGGACAGTTTAGCGTCTTATGTGCACGAGTCCAGCGACGACGGCACCGACAGGTTTTCCTTCAAGATCATCACGCCCACGTTCCTCGACAGCGGCGGCACGTTGCAGTTTGCCATCAAATACTGCGTCGACGGGGAAGAGTACTGGGACAATAACAACGGGAACAACTACAAAGTGCGGCGTCACAGGTTTAAGATGTCGCCACCCCGAGAGTGGGAGAACGGCTGGATTCACTTTATCTAACGCTGAGCTGCGTCTGTCTGCTGTGGCAAACTGCGTGCGTAATTTGCGCGTAATCAATCCCCGGGTACCTTGTTGAAGATTCTAGCCTGTTATAAGATGTTTTTTTTTACTGCCGTTGTCAGCTATACACTGTCATTTTGTGACATTGTCAGAAATTAATTAGGTACCACCCACTGATTTACTAGATATTGTCTCTGCTGTAGGAACTGCAGGACAGGTTGGACCGGTTGGATGTTATAGGTGCCTGGTGTGTAATGGTGATTAGATTTGCCTTGATGCTCTGTACAGCGCGGTGCCCTCTGGTAGGGCACGTCCACGTTGTTATGTAACGTGGAAACACGTGCCACGGAAAACGTGCCAGGCAATGCCGACCTTAAGCATCACTGTTTCATTCAGAGGGGATTTCTGGGCTGGGATGTTTTTCTTTGTTAAAATCGTCAATCGAAATGGTCTTCATCCCAAGCTCTCTCTTTTTTTTGGCGTGTGTGCTATTTTTGAAGATTGACGCTGAATATGGGAACGGTTGCGCATCAGTAGGCACTCTCGGTCTCACGTGGAGTCCCAGGTGAACCTGTGTTATAAGAAAAGAAACAGGGGCTCTTTGAGAGTCTTTTATTTATCCAGTAGCACTTCCTCCTGAATCCTCCTGCAGGTTGGGGGAAACAATAGGACAGTAACTAACAGTCACATTGTCTTACTGAATTGACAGACAAGAGATATGTGGAAGAGGATTTTGTTCAAAAGATTTATTGCATCGTTCCCACTGTCATACTGTTGAAAATGCCTTATAAGCCATGGTGAGGGTTATTGTGAATTGAATCGTGTACAATACGCATTTTGAGCTTAATTATCTTGCATAATAGGCTTCCAAACCAGTGGGGTTGCTTGTTCATAACTGCAACTTTTTTTGAATCACTAATTAGACCCATCCAATGATGCACATTGCTGCATTATTGTGGAAAAGATTCATTAAATGTGGTTCCAGATTGAACAATAGTAGAAATTATTAGACATGACTTAATTAAAGGTCTAGCCAATGTCAAGCGCAAAAAAATAATGGATTCTAGAAAGTATTTTTCTGCAGCACAGTTCAATCACAATACACATCACAATATCACATCACTATGACATTATTTTCACCAAATCATGAAGGCTGCTGTTAGAAAGAATGATTTCCAAACCTCTCTCTCTCTCTGTACTGTAAATAGTACAGAGCATTTGAACATCCTGAATGAAACCTTGAACATTTATGGGCCTGGAATTCTGTTGCTGTTTGCAAGGATAAATTTACCTCAGATTACTTTTTTTCATCTTCAAGTTGACCATTACGAAACAGACGTTATTTTCAGAAACATCATTTTCTAATACCTAAAACCAAATGGAACAGTATAAACGTAGATTTTCAAAAGTCAAATGTTTTTGATTGTGTTGTCGTTCTCTGTAACAACATTTTTCATAGAACAGTGTTGTCTACTGTACGTAAAGTAGCTATTACACTGATGACAGTGTTCTGCTGCTATACATGATCATATTTACTTTGGGCTCCAATCTACAATAGAAAACTGATGCTGGATTGCCTCAGCTCTAGTGTAGGCACAATATTATGCAACCAGCCTGCCCTCTCCAGAGAATGACTAATGTTGCATCCAACCAATGCTTAACTTAGTGGAACATCCATGAGAGAGATAGAAAGATAGGATGTCAAACCTGCTGTCAATTTGTGATCATGTACTAAGTCTATATGGCATATAAAGTTTGTATGTCATAGTCAAACGCAGATCTTCATTATGCTTTGGATTTCAGTAGTTCAGTTATAAATCCGTGTTGATATTATCAACTTTTGGAGGCCTATTCCTTCATTTAGAAAGTTGAGAATCCAGTTCAGCTACTGTAGAGGAACAGCTGTCCGGGGCTCTGTCCTATGCCTGTAATCCGAACATTATTTTGGCCTTTATTTACCACAAGTCCTCAGAGGGAGGCTGTATATTGAAGCCTAATGAAGCCATCAGGCCAGGATGTGGAAAAACACTGTTGCTGTAACCACTTCATTTTGGGAACAGTTCCAATGTAAAGCCATCAGACGTGTTTATATGCTGTTTCCAAATCCAAAATGCCATGTACGGGGACTGCAGTACTATTGTTGGTGTAGTTTTTCTGAGGCTTTCTTATTTCCACTATCATGTAAAAAGCTGTGTTGCTGTTGAGAGATGGCCAGCACTAAGTTGATGTTTGCCACCACTAGGCTTCGATGTGCTGGTGTACAGGGCTGCACTTCTCTCATCTCTTTCCAAACATAAACTGCTGTGGATAAAAAAACTAAAAACTAAAAAAAAACCATCTGGCCCTGTCAGAGCTTACTGTGTGTTACGTTGTTAAATCAGTAGGTATTTCTCACATTGTATGCTTTGGTCTCTGTAAACCTTGCTAAAACATCCATGCAGTGCAATACTAGAATGCATGAATTATCCTGGTTGAGGTTGCTGAAGCTGATGCAAAGAGATGCACCAATACCACTTTTTCACTGCCAATATAGATTGTGATTGTTAAATTTAACCAACTGGCTGATACCAAGTGCCAATCAGAGTTAATTAATCCTTTTACTGACCATTAACACTTTTTTTTAGACTATTGGGCAAAAATCACAAGAATAAAATGTATATTCCATTACATGTGGCTCTTTGGTTAAATAGGGAAATAATCTGATATTAATAACCACTTTTCGCCTGGTATCTGCCTGGTATACAGTTCCACTATTGGCATTGGTGCATCTCTAACATAAAGAAGAGAGAAGAGCCTCTACTCTCATTATGAGGGACTTTCACCACAATGTATACATAACATTTTGCATCAAAACTCACTGATAAATAGATATGTATTTAAATGTGTTAATGTTCCATATTGAATGTCTTCCATACTGTTCTATGTGTATATTTAAAAGCATTATGGGAGCAGGATTGCAATGTGAATGGTTAAAGGATGAAGTTTGTTATTTGATGGTCATATGAAGTTACGCGGAATATAAACCCAAACTCAATAGATACTTACAAGCACACTTCCCAAATTGAGAGAAATATCAACTCTTTTTCAAAGAATGTCAATAATTTCAAAACACTGAAGATAGAAAGTGTCATATTTTGTCTTGACATGTTTTATATAACTGTAAGCTATTGCAAAATATTGCCCGCCCTACCAGAAATGAAATGACGTGAGCAGCGTATGTGAATGAAATGAATATATTGGAAAAGTCAGGTGCACAAGTAGAAGTTTACACTGCCTTACTACTTAGAGACATAAAGCTGGAACATCGCAAGTGTTGGTTTGCTAAGAAATAATGTGGTTGCAGATGGATCGTAGATATAGTACATCTGTATTACAAGGGCATATTTTGGCAAAATAGATGATGGATTATGCCAAAGTCAAAAGGCACTTTGGTGAAACTTCTGGCAAGAGTGACTTGTGATTGTAGCTGATACGGAACGGTCTGTGGAAAGTATTTTTACATAATGCACTTTGAGTGAGGCCAAGGAAAGGGACAGGGTTGGTATGAAGGCCACTATACTGTAGATATGAACCTTCTCCTGTGAATAGCTACTAACCAAGATGTTTTCCATTCCTTTTCCTTACTGCTCTTTCTCTCTCACTGTGAAAACATAAAAAATAACATTTGTCACATTTATAACCGTTCTATTGTGTTGAAAGTTTCCTTGGATTTCTTTCTAACCAATGAATCTTCTGTTTTTTGGTAAACCTATGCAAACCTTTCTGCATTATGATATCTGCAGTCATCTGTCTCTGTTAATGTGTACTGAAATCTGGCCTTTTATTTTGCAGTGAATGTTAAACAATGTTTGCATGCACAGCTGAAATTCACCTTTATTTTAATGTTTAGTTTAAAATGTAACCTATATTTTGTTAAAACAATGGTAATAAAGGCATTTGTGATGGAAATCAAATGCTCTGTACAGTCTATTACTATTACCATTATTTAATTAAACTCACAAACACACAATATTAAATTCTTTCTTGCTCATGAGTAATGAATTCCATGTACATCATGGCCACCATTACAAAATCTGAGGTAATGAAGCTCTGCAGTGTTTTTACAGTGCAACATGAGACATGTTACTGGGATGTATCTGTGACTGCAGAGCTGTGCCTGTGTGTGTCCAGGGTCTTTGACTCACTGATCAGATGAGGCTCCTGCTGCCCGCTGGTTCCCATTCATAAAGCAGCACACTGCAGTGGGCTGTAGCCATCGCCATTGCAGACATGACGACAGGCATGTCCTTGAATTGATTACAAGAGGGTCTGTAGCCACGCCCTCTGTTTTCATGCGGGGGTGGAGTTGGAGCCTGGAGGATGAGGAGGCATGGGGGAGCGTATTGAACAATGGAGTAATGTGCCATGTAACCAGACAATGATATCTTGATAAGATCACAGCAAAGGGAGTATTGAAGGCCAAATGTTCTACACCTACTATATATATGGTGATGCATTAATCCCAATGGAGAGTTTTCATTCAGTTTGCTGGGTCAAAAAGAAAACAGCAGGTAGAAGAGCCTTTTCTCAATACGCTCCGTCTCTGTCTCCCTACTGTGATTAGAGAGGACAGCTCTACTGATATCTTTAAATATAGGCTAAAAACCTATTTATTCTCTCTCTTATTTGGTCAGTCATAGCTCCACACAATTACTGGTAGTGGCAATCTCTTAGAGTAAGGTTAGACCGGTTCACTTGCACTAGCTCAGGTTCCTGACAATGGGCATTTCCTTTACATGTCCTGTTCTCCTGATGTGTGTGTTCCTGTTCACTCATGCTAGCCATGTCTGTGGGGGTATGTGAATGAGTATGTCTGCTGTTTGTATGGCTGTGTATGGGTGTGTCTCCTATCTGTTTCCAGGCTGTGGCTGTGGCTGCCCAATGCTGGCGTCCTCGTGGTCTCCCACGCTTGACAATGCTGACTGAGCTGCTGTTGACACCCCGCACCAGATCCGGATGTTTCACTCAAGCATCCGCATGTTTACGCTGTGTACCTTATTTATGTTCCATTTTAATCTTTGTTTGCCGTCTCTCCATGGGCAATGTGCCTGGCCATCCTGGTAGGGGGATTCCTCTCTGACTTGCCTCTCCCAAAGTTTCTTTCATTTTTCTAATAGGCTTTCATTGGACTTCCTTATCCTCAGCGAGCGTCCAAGGTTAGGGGTGTCATGTGTTGTCATTTATTGTTTTCATAATGTGGCCATTGTGAAGCCCTGTGAGACTGTAACTGTGATTAAGGGTTATACAAATAAACTTGATTTGACTTGACTTTTCATTTCCCTTTCCCTTCATCACTGTTCTAAAGCACATATAGTCGAGGATACATGTTTTCCATCCTACAAATGTATGCATATTTGTGCATACATAGTTATTTTGGGGTCAGGCACGTTTTGGACAAAAATATGCCAATGCATTTGCATTTGGCATCTTTTGTAACTTTACTTGCATGCTTTCCTCAGATGTGTTTATATTGTCTATATTGCATTTAGGTGACACTTGCCTGGTGTCACAATGCCTTTCCTCTAACATCCAAGTACACTTGTATTGGTAGATGTTATATAAGACACAATCAGCCATATTGATGCAGTTAATGCAGAGTTCTTTAGAGCTCAATAAAGCTTCCACCTCTTTCATTTAAAAATTAAATGGGTGATAGTTGTGCATCAATCCAATACCTGAGCCTATGTCTGGCTGATTAATGGAGAACAAAGGCTGATGCTTGGGTTTTTTATTTGGAAGGCCCATCGAGTAGATTATTTATACAGCATTTAGAGCTTTGTGTGTGTGTGTGTGCGTGTGTGTGTGTGTGTGTGTGTTGACAGGTTGACTGGGTGCAGGGCGGGGTGAGCTATGGTGTCAACACA
>CABFOS010143470.1:0-13474 GCA_900660315.1 Diretmoides pauciradiatus
ATATATACATATATAAATATATATATATCCATCTTGCTCCCTCTCTCCCTCTCTCTCCATCTTGCTCCTTCTCCCTCTCTCTCAATGTCTCTCTGCTGTGTTTCTTCTGCATATGTCTACACATCTGCTTCTGTGCTGATCATTAGTGCACACTTGAAACACATGTACTAAAATAAGCAGAGTCCATCTCCGCATGATCAAAGCCTCTCCATTGTGGTTAAAACAAAGGCAGCATCCAAGCTGAGCCCACAGAAATCACACACGAAAACACGATGTTTATTGAAGAGAGAGAGAGAGACAGAGAGAGAGAGAGAGAGAGAGAGAGAGAGAGAGAGAGAGAGAGGCCAAAGTACAACAAATGGGAGCAAAAACAATGAACTATGGATCACTTATAAAACAAACAATGGAGAAAATATCACATTTCCCGTTCAGTGGCCATACATATTTCAGTATTGATGAAAACTGATGCTGAATTTTGTGAGGGGGAATTTTATTTGCTTTGTCAAGAATAAAGCACTGGTATAAAGAAGAGACGTGTTTAAATAGCACATGGTCAGAGCTGCTAAAAGACCTCCAAACAAAAGCGCACCAGCTACCGTATAATAAAGGAACAGACAAATGTTATGGATTCAAGTGAGACATTACAATTCAAATTATTAGAATCAGTGACTGAAACAATAGATGAAGGTATACTACGTGTGTACCTCTCACGATCTCTCCTTACTATAGCAGAATGTATTACCGTAATTATAAGAACATGTGAGAAAGTGCATGGGGATGAGAGTGGGCCCCCAGTGGAGGCAGAAATATACATTACCATGCAACAGGTCAATATGTACATATTGTTAAAAGATCAATGTATGCTGAGGCTGTCATTGACTGGTGTAGATGCAACCAAATGAAAAGCGGATATTAAAGTGATCCATATCAGGTGCATACATCTCTCCTTGATAATTAAACTGATCACACCATCTCACCTCCACATCTTTCACTGTCTCATACAACAGTAGCTTGACTGACCATAGTAAGAAAAAGTAGTCTCACAAACACCACGACCTACTGCAGATTACACAGATGAGAATCTTTGAAAAATTACAATTGTAACCAAGATAATTATCCTCCGCTTATGGAGCAATGAGGGATTTGGTTACTTAGAAGCTCCTAGCACTCCAGCCCATAACGATCCATAAGCCTGCAGGCGATGAGGGGACCTCATGTATTGTGTTCCTGTGGTGCTAAACAGGTTTAGCTTGTTGTGTGATACAATGGTGGTCCCTGCTAAAACCCGTCAATTACCCCCCACACCCCCACGTCAAGACCTCCTCTCTCCCTCCATAGGATATACAGCTTTTGCTGGCCGGGCCGATTTAAACCCTCAACATGCAGAGCCATACTGGATACAATTATAGACCACTACCCACTTCCCTGCCCTCTCGCCCCACCCACACACACAGAAGAGGTCATTTACTCCACCCTCTCCATCAGGCCGCTGGCCTCCAGTTGGCCATGTACAAGCCGTGGTGCCTATATGTGGTGCAAACGGGGGAAAGCCAGGCTTCCACATGTGCAGTTTGTAGGACATCATGTGACAACATGACAAAATGTTCCACCAGCTCTGCATGCTAGAGAGCCAAGTAGATCAGAGGAGGACAAAACTGTGGTTACAGGATGCCTGCATCCATCCAATATCTGTTGAATTTGGAGCTATACATGTAAGCGTAAGATTTACCAGAAGACAATTGATTACTAATCAATAATAATTCCACTGCATTTTTAAACGAACTAGAGAATAAAAAATATGAATGGAAATGGGAGCTACTGAGAGTACAAGCTAAACATATCCATCATGAAACAGTGAGAAACGGGACACAACGCCGAGCCATTCAGTCCGTTTGGCTTTCCTGTGGCTGAGCCCTTTTCCCTGGCTCCAGAATGAACCCCCAGCTGTGTCTTATGCCACCATGTGCATGAAAAAGGGCCATCAAAGAACATATTTCTTTCATTCCAGGCAATTTGCCTAATCCCTGATGAGCTGCAGGGGAGAGGAAAACATTATGGATGTGGGTTAGCAGGTGGTGCAGACTGAATATTGTGGGTAGTGTGTGCATGTGTGTGTGTAAGCGTGTGCGTGTGTGTTTGGATGTATGCATGTGCATGTGTGTAAACATGAGCTTGTCTAAATGCATTTGCATTATCGCACACCCTCATACTCTTGTTTATTACTAAATCATACTATAGTATAATCAACTTTTTGATTATACAATATGTGTGTGCACATGTGTGTGTGTGTGTGTGTGTGCGCGCGCGCGTGTGTGTATGTGTATGTGTATGTGTATGTGTGTGTGTGTGTGCGCGCGCGCGTGTGTGTATGTGTATGTGTATGTGTATGTGTGTGTGTGTGTGCGCGCGCGCGTGTGTGTGTGTCTGGATATGGGTATTAGTGTGTCAGAGACCGGCCTATGTCCCCCAGGAGAAGGCACTGAGCCCCCTTGAAGTAGCTCCCAAGGATTAGTTTATCCAATCTTCTACTAATCGCCGATAAATGCTTTCCACTGGTGAGTCCTGTTCAAGATCGCTCTCACTGAAGAGTCCTCTCACTGCAGCCTCAACTGAGATAGAGAAGGCTCAGGAAAGGCTATGAAGGCTTAAGACACCATAAAACTGAGAGAAACCACATGCTTCCTCTATTAAATGAGCTTTGAAATAAAAGCATTGGCTACAGCTACCTCTAGTTCAAGCACAATTGCCATTGTTTCTCCTGGTGCCGCTGCAGGTGATGGTCCAGTGACTAGTGCCTGGCCTTTTCTCATATTTCAGGTCAGGCCACAGTGGAGGAAATGCCCTCCAGAAAGCAGTCAGACCAATTTCCCCACGTCACCACCAGCCTTTCTTGACAGCTCTGAGATGTGGGCTGCAATAACGAGGAGCCGCAGCAGCCCACAATGTCAGCATTTTCCCCTCTGTGCTCTGACAAACCTCTGGGCTCTGGGAGGAGGTGGAGGCTGTAGGGGGAAAGATGGGGTGCCAAGGGCAGCTTGTTACTGCTAAATGAGTGTCAGTCTAGGACTGGGGTGCCCACACCGTGGCCCACAGGCCAAAATGGCCTATGACCATGTTTGATTTGGCCCACCAAAGGGGGGGCAGAAAAAAATGAAAAATGAAGTGTTATTAAAAGAAATACAAACTTGTGTTTAAATACAAAAGTATATGATTCAAAGTCCAAAATACATGATTAATAAATATTAGTTTTTATTTCAAATAATTCTAACATTACGTTGCCCTGTGTCTTTATATTTTTGATCAGACATGTTCAATCTTACATCTTTGCAGAGAGTGAACAAGTGTTCACCCTCTCTCGCGGTCGTCCTCAGACGAGCTTAGTGGAGAGTGAATCTCTCCTAGTGGAGAGATTTAATTGACTACCCATCAGCAGAAGTTAATCTCTTAGTTAGCTGTCAAAATGAAGAGAGGGTAAAGCGAAAAGAGCGTGGAACACTGAAAAGCGACATTTTAAACAAAGTTTGGAGTGTGCCTCATCTGCAAGCAGACTGGAGCCGTCTTGAAAGAGTCTAGTGTCAGACGACATTATGAGATGAAACATGCTAACTCCTTTGCTAAGTACTTTGCTGAGAACGGAAGACAAAAACTACTGTACAAAGCTAAAAATGAGACTGTCTGCTCAACAAGAAACACTGTTCTGGAGGGTCTCTTGCGCTCCAGAGAATGCTAGCTACGACAAAGCCAAGCTCATAGCAAAGAGTGGGAGACCGTTTTCTACTGGCGGGTTTGTGAAGGAGCCTATCACTCCAGAGCCTGTCCTGAAAGAGGAGACGTGTTCGGTAGATCGGCCTCACGCTAAATACAGTCACACACATTGAAGAGATGTCGCAGGATAACGCTGAGTGATATACATGAGTGACAAAGCTCAACATTTTGATTTGGCACAACTTATGATTTTCTAGAGAGGTGCAAAGGAGGGCACAGGATTTGTTGTTAAAAATATTTATAAGTTTGTTGCATACATTATCTGGCACTGCCATACGTTTTGGTAACGTATCAACTTTGAAAGATACCGGTATGTCGGTTTATCAGTGCCTGCTTAACTTAACACGTGCAACATGTAATATGTACAGCAAAAGTTAGTTTGAGTGAAAAGTGTTTAGTAGAGCAGAGCAGATGCGCACATCCAAATCAATAGGTGCTGGACCCAAAAAAATATACATAGAAGAACAAAATAGTCCGCACACTGTAGCTCCTTAGTTTCAGCTTCAGACTGAAGAAGAGCAGTGTGCTCGAAACGTCACAGTGTTGAGATGCGCTAAAATAAATTGCATGTGAACTGGGAGCTACAGTGTGCGGACTATTTTGTTTTTCTAAGTGTTTAGTAGAGGTCATTGAAAAAATTACTGAAAACAGCTGTACCAAATTTGCATTTAAAAATTATTTGTAACACCATAATATATATCACCACCATCATATATTTTGGCTCACGGCTCACTGGTGACATTACATTTTGGTCCACGAAGCCTAAAACATTGGGCACCTCTGGTCTAGGGCATCACATGAACTCTAGAAGTGGGTTTCTCTTTCTATGCCATACACATCTTCTGTGCTATGATGGTAAATGTTTGGGTAGCGTGGGTGTTAATATCCTTTACTTGTCCAGGAAAAGTCAACTGCTGTTTTTCAGCAACATCTTGCTTCACATTTATACAGTTACACACATTCACACCTGGGAGAGTAGAATTCTCTTCCTGGTTGTTTTTTTTGTTTTCTGTACAACTTGTAGTACAATCTACAGTGGAGCTCATTAGGTTGTGTAAGCTTTATCATTCAGTCTTGTGGATGCGATATAATCTTTACTGAAAAACATAGCAACCATATCTGGGATCTCACTTGGCTGATTAGGCTGAATACACATTGTCTCTGTCTCACTATCTCACTATCTCTATCTCACAAACTATGGTGATTTTCAAAGTGGAGCTGAGATGGAGCGGAGCTGAGAGGGTGCAGAGTGCTACAGACTGCTAAAATACAGCCAGTGTGTTAAACTCAGCAACTGGGTCTTCTCAAAGGGAGTCGGATATAGAGGACAATTTTATTGACTCTATCACAGTCGCACTCTATCAAAGCTTAAAGAAGAAAACAGCAATCAGAAGTGGCCTTTCCACAGACCTGCTCTGCTACTCCACTACTGGAACACTCGCTACGAGGGAGTTTCCATTACTTTCTGGCAAAAGATCTTGGCACTGACAATAAACAGAGGAAGGAGAGGGGGGAGAGGGGGGAAAAACTGTGAAATCTGACTGGCTGACTTCCAAGTCTCCTATTCTTCTTTTTATCTGAACCCTGCCCTCACACTCTGTCTGGCTGCCTGCCAGGGAGACTGCTTTATTATTCTTTTACCCCTTTTTCGATTTCTCCTCTCTCCTCCAACTCTTTCCCCCTGCCTTCTCTTCGGTTCCTCTCTAGCCCTCATTGCTACTGCGTTCTCCACAGCAGTTCCCCCTGAACACCCCACACAACCCTATGATACACATGTTAGTGATTAAACAGGCATGTGTGGCAGTATTCTATGTAAAATAACAGAATCATAAAAGAGTTGAAAAGTACTCTGTTGGATGGGTTGGTTCCATTCGCTCTGCCTCAGACTTATGTATGAGTAGGATCCCAAGTGTAGGGCAGCTGAGCAGCTGGGGGTGCTTAAAGAGCACTTCCTCACTGCCTGCCAGTTCCTCCACTCCATCTACCACTGAGGAAGCCAATGATTTATGAAGCAAACAAATTTGTAAATGAGCACGCACCACTCCAACATGCCACACCACAAACCTGCTGATGAGAGAAAAAGAGCGGAACGAGCAGTGTTCAGCCTGCTGGCTCCACTTATAGACACATACGCTCCCGTCTTTGGTGCTCTCAAGCCTGTTTAAGAAGATGAAGCTAATATGAGCGTAAGATAAAGGCTTCATCATACCAGTCTGGCGCAGGTGCCGGGACACTATGATGTCTGGGGGCAGGTGTTGAGTCAAAAGGTTATTGTAAGTGGTTTAAGAGGAAATTAAGGCATTCCACTGAATGTGTAGTAGGTTTCAGTAGGTTGGATTGACGTGAATCTTTTTTTCTTTCTATCTTGTCAAACATATTATCTCCTGTTGGCATTTCAGCAGATGGGGAATGGGTGAGGAGTAGGAGACTGACAGTTGGGTGTTGGGTGACGGGATGGGGTGACGGGGTGGGGGGTGTGGTGTATCAGTTCTGCTCTTTCCCTGAGGCGGCCTGGATATGTGGAAGCAGGGGGAGGGGAGAGCAGGTGCATGGGAATTCTGAACTCATTGCATATGTATGTCTACTCAGAGTTAACGTATACAGCAGGCTATGGCTTGGGGAAAATATATGCTCAAGTGGGATGGTAAGCAATGGATCTGAAGGAGTGGAAGCAAATTATGACCTCCCCAGCCTAGGTCTTAAAAATCCAGCCTGGGAGGGAGTCGCTCTGACTACACAGCCTAACCCTGCACCAAGGCATTGGCCACGCCAGTCCTCCCGAGTCCTCCCCAGTCAACACTGGAACTAATGTGCTTGAACAAGACATCTAATGTCTCCTGCCAGTATCAAAGGCCTGCCCCTAGAAAGGCCTGTTACAACAGGGGTCCCCCGGCAACGACATGGGCAGACAACAGGATTGGGGGGCTCCCTGTGTGTTTACATCATAGCACAATCATACAGGGAACACAACAGGCTCCCAAAATGACAAGAGCCAAAATGAAGCAACACAGACCCCACATTGAGATCAGTGGAGGATATTGTGTAGTTTTTCCAATAAAAGACTTGGAGTGCAACAGTGGCCCCATCGATTTTCATGAGATGGATGTAATATTGGTTTGACTTTTGTTATTTGTCTCAGAGATCACTCCTTTCAAAAACTATACTGTATCTGTATAATCACCAGAAACCAGACAGGGCGGCTGAAGCAGATAGAATATAGAGAGATTTATTATAAAAATCGGACAACTGAAAAAGAAAGTGAAAAAAGAGAGGGCGAATAGAAAGTTTCCTCTTCCCCATCATGCAGTGTAATAACCTTTTAAATCATGTTTGACATTTTTAAGTTGGGCACAGTAGAGATTCTGGCAATACCTGAGCTCTGGCATTAAAGCAGGTTTCTGGTGATAATCTCATTGCTTTGTTTGATTAGACCACCCCGAGACCACCCGCTCCCCGCCCAGATTTGCCCTTGCCCTGACACCGGTTGCTAATGGTGCTGCTGCAGAGGGAAGGCCAGTGGCAACAACAGGATGCTGAGACCCTTCTGTTGGGTGCCTGTTAAATATGCACATGCTTTAAGGTCTGAATGGGGAAGATGAGGCCTCTTTGTGCTGTGTACACAACAGTGAGGAGATTAGATGGTTAACTGTCCCTCTCTGACAGCTGCTAGACATGACTGTTGGAGTGACTGAGTGACTGAATGTCAGAAAAAGTACAACAACAAAAAAGTGGGGGGGAAAGTGGAGAATGTCATTGTAACTTCATCCCGCATTGACTATTGCATTAGGAAAGCTCTCTCGCCTGCAGCCGGTCCAAAATGTAGCTGCTAGGCTTTTGATTTTAGAATTGAATTTTAAGATTGTATTGATTTTATTTTAAAGCAGTGAATAGCTCGGCCCATTATCGATATCATTGGACTTTTATCCCTGTATGTACAAGAGAGCAATAATGCTTAGCTCAGCTAATAAAGTTCTTAACTGTTCCTATGTCGAGGCTGAAGTCAATGATGATAGAGTCTTTTTAATCAGAACCCCGACACTATGGACAACTTCCCAGTTAATAAACGGCAAGCTCCCTCTGTACATGCTTTTAAGACACTGCTCAAAAATCATTTTTAAAACCTTGCATTTTATTTAATCATTCAACTTTGTTTTATTTGCTTGTTTTTACTTCAGTGATGTCTTATATTTGCTTTATGTTTTATTTTCCTTTAATTATATGTAAATCACTTTGAAACACTTGCTTTGAAAGGTGTTATATAAATAAAGTTTATTATGATTACTATAATATTAATAATAATAATATTAATATTAATATTAATATTAATATTAATAATAATAATAATAATAATAATAATAATAATAATAATAATAATAATAATAATAATAATAATAATAATAATAATAATATTGCACTGCCTGTGATAATTGTGTATTATTGTTACCCTTGATAAAGGTGGAGTCAAATTAGTGGTAACTGCCAACACTCGGTTGGGGGAGTCATACCTGTGGCTGGGCCTGCCTGCCTCCACCCAGCCACAGTGTGAAGTCTACTGTAGTGAGTAGTCTGGCTGCAGGGACATGAGTAGGGAAGAGAGAAGAGGCTGAGAGACAACACACAGGCTAGTTAATTAGTGTACCACACATGTTTTCATAATGAGGCCTAATCACCTGAGCGTGGCATCAACCATACGGCAATGGCCATGCAGCCACAATGACTGACTGGCTCAGAGTGCAGCAGGTACCACGAGGGAGAGAGAGACAAAGACAGTGGAGGGGGGGGGGATGATAAGAATTTCAAATTAAAAAAGGAAAAGAGTTTCTCTAACTGAAGTCTGCATGATAGCAGCCTTTTTTGTGTTGTGTATGCATCTACTCTCCAGTGGCATAGTTAGGTGTTGTACCTTGGATTAGAGGCTGGTCTAATTGGCCCACTGGGCACTGAGGAAGGGGCTGAGAGCATGGCTGCTGTGACAGCAATTTCCTCAGCAAATAAATCATCTAGTCCCTGCCTTCAGCATACTGCTACATCTTAACACCTCTGTCATTACTGTCAAGCCTGCTCAGCATAGGAGAAATATTCAGCGGCATTGATTTGATGATGGTTATTTTATAAGGAACCACTCTGCAACACCACCTCACAAGGTACATAACACTCCCAAGGTAGATTACTTGAGTCAAAGCACTGTGTGTTCTGCTTACTGTTTAATAATGAAGAGAATAAAGTATGCTTCATAAAGAATATATCACATTTATATATGAGATATAGAATATATAGCGGATACGTAGCTAGTTTTTCTTTCTGGTAAACACAATAATAGTAGTCATATAGTGAACTGCTAGTGCTCCCACAGGTGTGCGTTACCCTAGTGAGTAATCTGTGGTGAACTAGTGTGACTGAGAAGAAATAATAAAGGTCCGCACACTGTTGAAAGCTCCCAAACGTGGATTTATTAGCACAACGTTTCGGACATGTGGTCCTTCATCAAAGTGCAAGGTGCAAGGTCCTTGTACCAGCACCTGTACCACTGAGATGTGCGCGCATTCCTTCCTTTCCTGAACTAGTGTGAACCAGGGAAATTTGGAGGCATGTCCTCATTTGTCCACTTCCATTCTATCTGTCCCTGAAAAGTGGCAGTGGCCAGAATAGGACCAGGGAGATAGGCTGAGCTTCTCTCATCCCTACTGTTCATTGAACCCTCTCAGCACTGGCAAGGCAGGCAGCTAAGCTTTAAAGAGAACATCCCCACTCCATGCCACTAACTCATTTCTGGATTACACGACTGTACAACCAGCAGCCTGATGCATGGAACACAAGAAGGAGGGTCAATGCATTATGTCATCAGAGAAATGCTACCACGCACAGAAGAAAACTGCAGCCTACCACTTATTGAAGAGGCACGTGGAGATTTAGATTGGACGAGTTCAAATTATACCCAAGAGCTGGCAGCTTAGTTAGAGGAAGGATTAACTTCTGCTTCACGTCAAGAGCATTCTGGCTGTAACATCCACAGAACCGTACAAACATGCACACACACGCACGCAATTACTTTAGATATCAGAGCAGGACCACTACTGGCATGCTGCCAACCATATACAAACTAAAAGTAATTTACTAAAGTCACTAAAACACTTGGAAAACAGGCCACAGCATCCTAGTATTCCCTAGGAGCCTGGCGGATGATACTAGGGAGTTAACACGTTAGTGCGTGGCATCCGTCACCACTGACTTATTCCACTTTCCTCATACATTTACATTTATTTCAGCACTCAGATTCATAACTCCAAAACATTCAGCCCAACAATGAAATAACATTATTACATCCCAGATCAGGGATCAATGCAGGTAATGAAGGCTAATGCTGCATATGCTACGTGGAATGAAAATGAAAGGCTAATCTCCATGGAGGGCTAGATAAGGGTTTAAGCTGTGAGCAGTAATGCCTGGTAAACATCTTTGGTTTCCCCACTAATTAGCCCCCCCCCCAAGGCAAGGGATACAAGCATATGCAAACCCTTCTTTCCCTATTGCCGCCTCTACCGAGGCAACTGGCCTCCTCTCAACCTTCACGAAGGATGAGCTGCAACCCATCCTGCCTCCCCCTCTCTCTCAGTGGAGCTGCCACCGCCTGGGCCACCATATTGTCATTAAAGACCATGGCATGGCAAGGGAGCACAGAAAACCCCAGAGCTACATCTCAGGAGGCCCAACTGCACCACTAAGGATGGCACTCAGTCCCAACCACAGCACTGCTCACACAAAGGCACAAACAAACAGACAGGCAGAAATGCAGACAGCCAAGCAGACAGACATATGTGGGCACATTCATTATATGCCTCTTCAAAAGACGAAAGAAAATAAAAAAGAGCTTTTTTCAAGGGTTTCTTTTCATCTCTTGAGACAGACCGTAGAATGGATCAGTCTTTTATTTAGCTGTTTGTAACACCTAAAACTGAATTCTCAGCTGCGTATTTTCTTGGAAGAAACCCCAAAATGCTGGTTTCAACTAAAATCCCTCCTGCAGGCTGGAGATGAATAGATTCTAAGCCGAATCTCTAAAAGAGAAGGGTTTAAGCAGCGATAGAACAGAGCCTCCGTCTGCCTTGAACTATCAGTGGGATCTGTCTCCAGTGGATACTAAAAAAACTGGAGGCAGGGCCGTAAGACAGGGAGGACTATAATCATCTCCTGCATATGTGTGATGTGCAAGAGTGGGGAGATGGGGCGGCGGCAGCGTCTGGGTGGTCTAGAGGGAGGAGAGGTAAAGCTACTGGTAGGCTGAATCCAAACGAGGGGGCTTTTCTGCAGGCTGAAAGCGCCTGTGTATCTCCAGCAGATGGACTATTGTCTGTTGAGTCCTGGGGAGTGGGTGCTGAGAACTTGTGCCCAGGGTGGCCTATCCTTTATCCCATACTTCACCTCTCCCTGTCTCTCCGTGGCCTCAGGCTTTGTTAAACTCCTTTTTCTTTGCTGTTGTTTTGTGCTCCACTATGTATCTCACTTTTGTTAACCTTTCCTCATACAAAAACAGGAGCGTTTTTTTTGTTTTGTTTTTTGTTAGGGTGAGGTGTCCATTTTTCTCTGTATGGGTTGTTTTGTGTTGTCTGAGGAACAAGTTGGAGGGTTGGTTGTGACAGGAGAGGAATGCTGAGTCTAGTTGTTCCAGCCTGTTTTATGGGGACTAAATGTAAATGTAAAGACCACCACATAAATCACCAGCCACTCCAAACAGTTAGGGAGGAAAACAGTCATCAGACAATACAGCTGATTAGAGCAGGGACCGTCATCCACATGGATATCACCTCCCTTCCATATCTGACTCCATCTCCACTACTATTGCCACTACACAAATAAAGCTTCCATAAAAAGGAGGGCGAGAGAGAAGGGTTTTTTTTGACTACGCTATATTCCAGCGACATAAAATGTGGTCTGAACCTGCAAGTGACGTGAACCTGAAAAAAGCATGTCTCATCACTGTGTCCTATACTTTTCTCACTAGAGCACTATAGAGAAATCTGTCTTTGTTGCAGCCATATGGTAACATTTTCCCAGCTTTTTGTGGTTTGCTGTCTTACTCTGTTAGAGTAATTAATTACATCACTGTTCTACAGACAAGTATATCATGACCATTCACAGGGATCCCTTACCACACTTGGAAACATTTCCTAGAACACCAAAGACATACCCCCCCCTCCACTCCATGTCAAGCATCCAAAAAACTGGCAGGACTTGACAAAATGTTCTGATGCAACGCTGCTGGGTTACTCCACAAAACCCCCATATTCAGTCAGAAATCCAACAGTTACTGAGGTTCTCTGTATGAGAGGGATGTGATATGGGCATTGAAGGGTGGGGGGCTTAAATTCTAATCACAAGTTCGCCCCATGTTCCCCTGAAACGAACCTGGAGCAGGAGAGCAGACCAGAGCAGGGTAGCTTTATAAAAAGGCCCTGGCATTATTTATGACTCACTATAAAAGCTGTAGTTAATGACAGTGTTTTAGACTTATAAATTACAGATTGTGGAGCTCCTGGTATAATTAGAGTGGTGAAGGCAGGGCCTGGGCTCAGTCTCTAGAGCAGCAGGGAGGCAGGGCTGTTGAGGGAGGCCTTCTTTATTGATGTGGTGAAGCCAGTCCCAGAAAAAAAGCCCAGAACAGGGCCCTGCCTGCTGCATGTGGCAATACTGGGTTGCTCTCTACATAAAGCCCTCAATCTGAAATGCTTATCCGCTCTTTCTATAACAAAATGGGGACCTCCACGGGGGCTCTGCTAAAATACTATATACACGACACAGATGCTGCATGACACTGGCAATGAACCCCTAGCTCCTCTTCTCTTTCTCACCTCTGCCAAGGAAGTGATGTTTATGGAGGATAGATATGCAGGGTCAAGAAATCAATTTAACTTCAAATTAAAGTAGGGATTAAAATAGGAATGTGTTTGAGTGTAACGGCAAGTTGGGAGAGTTTTTAAGCAGTGCCTTCTACTTATGCTAACAAAATTGTCTTGAACAATGGCAGTGACTCTCTGTACCATATCTTGGGTTATTGATTGTCTTTTGAAAGGGGCTCAGTTAGGCAGACGGCTAGCTAGACAGTGGGATGCTAAAGAGGGTTAATCCTGGTCATCCCTCACACTCATTAGCTGATTCATCAATGGCCCTTCAGCAAAGACACACTGCAACATGTGTGGACAGAGTGGCCTCAGTGTACCATGGGATCTCCCAGTGGCCATGGCATGCCCCGAGGATGTTCCTCATGTCAGAGGTCGAGTCAATGGCCTGCCTTAATACACTGTGTATTGTCATCTGTATCAGGGTATTTAGGGACATCCCGATGACCCCAGACTGCTTATTTCTGATGGCAAAGCAAACATTTTCAACAACAAAAAACTGTGGAATTTAACAGAATGACATGAGCCATGATCACGTGGTAGTGAGCTCAAATTCAAAGCTGTGTTCTGTGTATATGTGCACTGTGTGTGTGTGTGTGTGTGTGTGTGTGTGTGTGTGTGTGTGTGTGTGTGTGTGTGTGTGTGTGTGTGTGTGTGTGTGTGTGTGTGTGTGTGTGTGCGTGGGGTGGTGTGTGTGTGTGTATATGTGTATGTGTGGGTGTGTGTGTGTGTGTGTGTGTGTGTGTGTGTGTGTGTGTGTGTGTGTATGTGTGTGTGCGTATGTGTGTGTATGTTTGTGTGTGCGTGTGTGTGTA
>CABFOS010143485.1:6292-20230 GCA_900660315.1 Diretmoides pauciradiatus
GACTAAACAGATTGTTAGAGTGCATGTTAGAGTGATCAAATTTGATCCCAGGCAGACTGAATACTCAACCTAGTATGCAAAAACCTGTGACCTGACTACAGTTGAAGCTGAGTGGACAGAATATAATACGAAACGAAGAGGAGCAAATCAACTGACCTGAGTGCAGCCGGACAGGTTGAGGTGGATGAGACTGTGGCAGCCCTTCCCTGTGGTCAGGTACTGAAAGCCTTTATCTGTGAACCTATAGCAGTAAGCCAGACTCAGGTACTGAAGGTTCAGAGAGCTCCTGTCCAAAAGCAGGAATTAGATTAGAAATAGAAGAAATTCAAGATAAAAGATGTGTGTTTAAACTTTTTGTTGGTTATTCTTGTTTTTATTTTTTAATTTAACAAAATAGCAAAGGAAAACTCTAGTGGTGAACATCATCACCAACCATAGCATCACAATAATAACGATGAAAGGGAGCTGCTGAGAGAAGACGTTTTTGAGTTGAATTAATGGAAAATGTGTTTGTGAACCCTCAAATTCAGTAATCATGATCAGCAGTGCAGCAGTGTATGATTGCCACATACACTCCTTTACTGTAAATCACTATAATGGCACTGGGCAAGCTATCTGCTTTTGGCATGAAATACATGCTGGCAGTGTGCTGTGTCTTGGGGAAACAGAAACGGGGCCAATTCTGGGAATTTATGAGCAGGAGGCCAGTGAAAAGGGGCTTCAGCTCATCAATTGACACTTGACACTTTGGGTGAGCTGGAGGACAATCTAGAACACAGATCTCAGATTGCGACAAAGCCTAATCTCAGATCCTTCCAACACAAGTCTTTTTTTGAGCGGTAATAGTGGAGAGAGACAGGAATGATTGGTTGAGAGAGGAGGGGTGACAGGAGAGGGCCCGGGTCAGATTTGAACTCAGGATGTTGTGATTACATGGTCTCAGACTGCTGGGTCTCTAATTGTAGAAGTTTACCTGGACAGCTCTCTCAGAGATCTGTCTGTCACAAGTGTGCACGACAGGTTCAAGTAGATTAGACTGGGGCAGCCCTCGACAATACTCTGAACCATCATGTCCTGTAAAAGAGCATAGTTATACATGTTAAACGCATTTCACCTTCTCACCAAGGCACCTGTAACATATGGCACAGTATCACAAACTACAGTGTATTCTTACATTTTCAATAAATAACTGTTTTTCCACCATTGCAAT
This sequence comes from Diretmoides pauciradiatus, assembly GCA_900660315.1. Lineage (NCBI taxonomy): Eukaryota > Metazoa > Chordata > Actinopteri > Trachichthyiformes > Diretmidae > Diretmoides > Diretmoides pauciradiatus. Next base: position 7,503 of record CABFOS010143485.1, read on the forward strand.
GAATAAAACACCAGAAGGAAAAACCCTGAAACAAATCCACACCAGAAACTGAAGACATGTGGTTTTACTCCTTGGCCTACCACTGGATTTTGAGAATGACATCAAGTTATGTAGCTCCACCTTATATGTGGCCCCTTATTAGGAGTTCACATGTGGTCGTAATTTAACTGTACAATGCAAAGTAAACAGCAAAGTACCTTAACCCCAAATAAACGTATGCTTATGATTAACCACAGATGATGTGTGTTATGTAATCATCCAGACATTGTCGATAGTCTAAACAATGTTTTACTTACAGTAACATTAGAGCACTCTGACATATTGAGATCCTGGAGATTTCTGCATTCACCTAAAGTAGCAGAACGCAGAGGAGATGAGAGTAGAGCGCAGACAAGCTGATGATCAAACTATGCTATATCTATGATATCATCATCTCCTTTATTTATACATAATGTGACAGTAATTACAATTTTGAAAACTAAACAAAGCAATTTGAGAATATATTATATAATTCCTCTGAAGGAGAATGTGTGTGCGGTTCCTGTGCATGTGGTAAATTATGTTTTCAAAGTATACATAATTTGTAAATAATTTGTAAGAAATTCCTATTTATTCTCACAAGGAACCTTGTAGTTTTCTGCTTTGTTTCAAAGCTGTATATCCATTCTACAACTGTCCCTGTCTCTTACATAATGTGTTACCTCTCCCTCTGCAGAGTGATCTGTGTCTCATCAAACATAACACTGTTGACCTGTGACCCCTGGCTTCTGTTTCCTTGCTTACTTTCTTAAGATCCCAAACTTCTGTTTTGCCCCCAGCTCTTCCCACTGAAAAGATAATCCCAGGTGTGCTCAGGATGCATATGACCTCCACTCTCTTCTTGGCCTTCTCGGCCCTCCTGCTGCTCCAGTCCATCGAGATGAGAAAAGCAGGTAGAGGTAGAGGCCTCAGAGGAGTAAGACATGGCCTCACACGAGAGAGGTATGGACCACGTCTCATCGGTGTAATTTGTTCATTCTGTCTATCACCTATTCTAATGACCATGTAGAGACAAGGCATGTATGAATGACATGTGGATAAAAGTTTGTTTTATGTTTGAAAACCATGTCAGGGTAAGAGCTGGTGGGCGCCACAGCAGATCAGGCCCGTCCAAGCTTGTGGCAATGGACTGCTCAGAGTCTATAGACTCTGGAGATGTCTTTGTGGACTGCCAGAACAGACGCCTCTCCACCATCCCGTCCTCAAAGATCTGGTCCCAAGAACCCAAGCACCTCCTTCTAGCCCGCAACCGGATTAAGGTCCTTCGTGATGGTGCCTTCTTTGGGTTTGAGGGTTTAAAGAGTCTGGACCTGCAGCAGAACCATATCTCTGTGGTGGAGGAAGCGGCCTTCCAGGGCCTGACGCGCCTCACAACCCTGCTGTTGCAGCACAACCGACTGGGTACGCTCAACGAGGAGGCCCTTATCCCCATGCCGAACCTGCGCTACCTACGTCTCTATGACAACCCCTGGAATTGTCTCTGCCCAATGGATAGTCTCATACGCACCCTTCAGGTCCCGAGCAACCGTAATCTAGGAAATCATGCCAGGTGAATGATTCCACAAAAAGCCTTGGATAGAGGGAATCCTATTGTACAAGTCATTGACATGTATCAGAAGTATGAACAAACTTGAATCTTGAGCCATCTGATGTCAACATGACTTGGTTGTATTTCATGTGCCAGGTGTGCAGAGCCTGTCAAGCTGAAAGGCAGGAGGTTGAAGCAGGTTGACCCTGAGCTCCTCTGTCGGGAGTCAGACCACACCGGTGATCCACAGGGCGACCAAACAGACCCCTCAGACTTTCTAGAGCCCATTCCATTCCGCATCAAACCAGATGCCACCACCTCGTGCCACACCTACCTGTTCCCTCAACCACGGCTGGACTGCAGTAGCAGAGGTTAGTTCACACAATCAGCACAATCCCCTCACTATGTTTATACAAATTCAATGTGTTTTACTATGTAGGTTTGGCACGTGTTTGTTACGCAACAGAGGAGTTAGAAAAAAAAGTGTTTTGAGCTCTATTTAAGAGAAAACGTATGCTGATGATTAACACACCCGTCACACCACTGGAATGACAAAATCGCTATTTGTCACAGAACTGTCAGAGCATGGTTTGGCCGGTACGAAATAAAGTTCGCAACATATTAAGTTTATTTGGTAAATCTAATCAGCAAAAACAACATCAACTACTGTGTTCTTGCTATAATCTAAGCCTATTGGCAGCTGGTCTGGATTTTCCACTTGCTGCACATAAAGTGTTCATAGTGCTCATGGGACTCGTAAACTGATTTCTGACACACCAGAGCACTCTCGAGATGAAAATACCTTAACCCCAAATAAATGGGAAACAAACAAAAACAAAAAACCCACAACATAACCTAAAATAGTGAATGGTGAATGAAGGAATGAAGCAAAATAATTTGTTTGTTAGAGGTCAAAGAGACTCACAAGTCAGTCTTTAAATGCTTCGCTCAACTAAAGACTGAGGACTTTCCCCCAGGTGTCGTTGCTAAAACTGGGTGGAAACAATTAGAGTTTTAAAACCCTGCATTCCAGAACCAATCAAAAGTCTTTAGGGAGGCCCTTTTTATTGGGGTGGTGACATGCGTTAGTCGTGTGTGCTTGTAAACAGTCGTACCAGCAACAGCTGCAGTCACCGAAGAAAACAAACACAATCTTTTTGCTTGGGACATCAATTTCCTATGTTTTAAAAAGCTCTCTCTGTGTTACAAAGTGATTCGTTATATCTCACAGCATCATTTCCGGTGAAATGTAAGGGGCGTAGGTTGGTGGGTGGGGTTTGTTAGCGGCCGTTCTCGCCGCCGTTCAAGCAACTAACTTGCATTTAGAAGTCCCCAGACGATCGGTAGACGGCGAGATCTCCGATCGTCTGGTACTGCGAGACTAGAGGTAAAATGGCCAAATTGAATGAACTGACCATCGAGTGACTCCCTTCTCTCTTTAGGTCTAACACAGGTGCCTACAGGTATCCCAGATGATATTGTTCATATGGATCTGTCCCATAATTCCATCCATCACCTCAGAGCCAGAGAGTTCCAAGACGCTAGGAGCCTAAGAACACTTAACCTCAGTAGAAACAACATGGAGCATATTGACACAGGTATGTTAGGTTTGTAAGTATATATATAGAGGGAACATCTCACCAAATATGAGGGTTTTTAATCATTACCAGTAAATACCATGTGATTATAATTCATTGTAACATTCAGGACAAAAAAACACCACACAAACAGAGTTGTGTTTTCATTTGGATGATAGATAACATATGGATCTGGTTGCCTGACAGGAGACTTCCTGTTTTCCTTTTATCCTAAAGGCGAGTGGGCATTGTGCCCTTTTTGTGTATACATTATTAACTTTATTTAGATGGGGGAAAGATGAGATGGATACAGAGACAGAATGATTATAGTACAGTAAAGTGATGCAGACATAAGCCAAACCCCAGTGTGTGAAGTTGACTTGACTGTGTTAACATGAACAGGCCTGTCTAAATATAAGTATACTAATGATGGCCATTAAGAAGAAAAAAGAGAATGGATAAATATTAGCTGTACTCATCCATCACTTTCCTTTTCCCGCTTCAAGCCTCCCTATCTGGCCTCCTGCACCTCCGTGAGCTGGACCTGTCAGACAACAGTCTGCACTCTGTTAAGTATGGGGTTCTGGAAGACCTTTACTTCCTGTCGCAGCTTAAGCTGGGGGGGAACCCCTGGGTGTGTAACTATAGGTAGGTACTTTCGCTCATTGGTATATGATCAAGTTTTGTTTAGCACAAATGCTGATATACTGAAGTTTTTTTTTCAGCATCCACTACATGGTGTACTGGCTGCATCTGCACCCAGGGGTGAAGCACTCTGGCCTGCTGTGTCGCTCCCCTCCTGAACATACTGGTGAGAGTGTGGAGGAGTATGTACATTCCTACAACAGAGAGTGTCCTAAGGACAGACAGCGCAGCCAGACGGATCAAGGTCAAACCGACCCTGAACTCTGGAACACACCCCTGGAACTGCAGAGAGAGTTGGAAGAGGAGGAGGTGGAGCCGAACCACTTGAGAGCACCTCAGAAATACCACATCATCAGGCTGACTTGACTGAAGTGAATATTTGACTAGGACCTTGAAAAGCGTCTTCATCTTCCTTCTTCCTCAACATTCAAAAAAGCAGTCTGTATCAGATGGACAAACTAACTTTTTTAGTGTTGCTTTTTTATTTTGGGTCAGTGTTGTATTTTTCATATTAAATATAAGAATTATATACATTTCAACTGTTAGACTAATGATTGATGTTATTGTTAGAGAACACATCATCTGTATAGGTAAAGAAATCTGGAATACTTACTTATGTATGTTAAGCTGGACCACTTTAGGGATGTGCATCCACGCATGTTGAGATGACTCACGAACGGGCGATAGTTCTGTAGAATCTGCTTCACTCTGTTGTCTGTTATCCACTCTTTCTCCACAGAGAAGTTGATCTGGCAGAGCCAAACATTTGGAAAAATCATTAATACTCCTCCTGTTTGAGTCTATTTTGGGTTATACTTTTATGAATTAAATATAACAAGCCATTTCAGTAAGAGGTACAGACCCAACTCCACAAGGAGCCTGACCGGATGATAGCTTTCCAGGCGCTACACACCTCGCCACATTTCAGCCGGTCTCGTAACTCTAGATACTGAAAGATCTGAAGGAAAACAAGCACACAACATGTTTGCCAGTTATCATGATTCAATTAACTAAAGAATTGTGCATAATTGCTTGTAATTCATAATTGTTAGAGGTTGGTGGAGACAAATCATCCCCACGGAAAGATCAGTGCTTGTGGAGATATATAAAAGTGAAAATGTTCTTTGCTTTAAGAGCTTCTTCCTTTATATCCCACACAGATGTGGACACATACACACAAATTAAAGCAAAGGAGCAACCTCTATTCTGATCACTTGATTGATCCTTGATTTGGTCCTCTGAGCTTCTGTGTCAGATTAATGTCTATCCCTTTGAGAATGTTTGGCCAATCAGGAATCCATAACAAAACAGGCAGGCCCAATGTTCATAGCACTGCCATTTATATGTGTACAAGTAGTCCCTTTCTTTCTCCAAACATAGTCATGCAGAAGCAATATTTATTGAGTGAAGTGTTGGATTAAAAACAATCAAGACCCCTTTGGCAGAACATTGTAAAGTACCTAAAACAAACAAGTGGCTGGCTGGTCTAATAATAGCATACTAAGATAGCATGTCCACTGGTTGTTTTTTTAAGCATATTTGTAGATATAAATATAGAGGCACTGGGAGGAAAAGCTCAAATAATTATAAATCAGGCCTGCAAAAATATTACTAGAAACAACACACAAGGATTCAAGCTGCTCCTATAGAACATATGCATGTACTTCTTGAGAGAATGTATTCCATAAACACAGCCTTTACCATGGTAATGGGCAATAGACCATAATATGCTGCACCTGACTTCAATCAACTGGCCTAGAAGAGATTGGGAACATATTTGCCGTGAAGTCCACTTTAAGTTATGCAACAGATACAGTATGATGTCATCTTTAACTGCCTTGAGGGCAGGGAAGTGAAGCTGTGGCACATCTGTGTGAGTGAACTGATCTGGTCTCAAGAAACATAAAGGTAAAACATGGAGAAACAGGTTAAGAAACACAGGAATACTATGGTTGTACTGAGAGGTTGTGAGAGGGGGCACCTTAAGTGAGAGTTTGCTAGGGAGCATTGAAAGTCTATCCCATCCTTCTCCAATCGGATGTTGTTTGCTGCCCATGTCCAATTTCTGGAAGATGAAGACACACACACACACACACACACACACAATTCGGAAATGTTCAAATGCTCATTATGTTTTCACTAACTGTCCGTATGGCATTCATACCTCAAAGTACTCTTTTCTCCTCTCTCGTCCCCTCTCAGTGGCAGCTGAGTTGAAAGGAAAATGAAATCCTGTTTGAACCAAAATTCTACTTTTTTAATTAAATACATATATAATAACACAATTTCTGCTATCTCATTTAACAAAAAAGGGGGTTGATTATAGTAAGAATGTCATGATCACACATAAAGTTAGTTTGTATTCAATTTCCAAACAAGTTCAGCTCCCCCAAGTTAAATGGTGAAAGAGTAGGGGACAAAATGAGTCACTGGAGTGGGTGTATACAGTGGGCTATGCCAGAAATTACTTTCCATTTGGACGAATATTATTTCTCTGGAAGTGTGAATCATACTTTACAGTCACAATTTACAACACTCAGAAGCCTACACTAGTCATTAGTACTATTTTGCTCAGGAATACCTGACTGGTCACCTACCAGCTTGTGCCTCCTTGCGACATTTTAGCCAGCTCAACCATCTGGCGAGCGCTACCCTCTGGCTTTTCTTCTCATGGTGCTTCACTGCAGAGTCCATCTTCACATTCAGCTCCATGGCATCACTCTTCCTCTTTGCGATGAACCTCTTCCACCCCCTGTCCCAACCCACAGACACAGCTCATCATTAATTCAGTAAACAGGCGGGCGGGCTGCGAGGGAATTCAATGAGACAGTGAGATAGGAATCAATATATTGAGGAAACCATGTTCAGAGATGAATTGTATACAATATAGCATTATTTCATGTTCGTTTCTTGTAATGTTTATCTTAACTGAGGTGGGCTTCTAGATATTCAGATAGTATTAGATGCTCAGGGAGTGGTTGAACAGGACAAAAGGCCAGAGGAAAGTGATGCTGTACACTAGCGACAGCAGCAATCCAGGGAGGTGAAAGGGAATCTGGGAGATAGAATGACCTGGCTAACTCGCCGACTTGTTAACCAGTGATAAACAACTTTCATTCACATGGGTCAAATTTCTTCTCAGCACTATTTCTGAGTATATCTCTCCTAGTATTACCATGACATATTTGTTCATCTGTTTTAGATTATTTTTGGCATTCTTGCCCTTTATTTGGTAGACACAGGAAGGATGGGGAGAGAAAGGTGGATGACATGAACCTTTCCCCCTCCTAATGTGAGAGCTTAGTTGAAAGGTTAATATATGCAATGTTATGAAATAATTTTGGGACCATAATAGACTAGCTGTACTTCTCGTTCAAACCGAATGACCTTAGTAAGCTCTCTACCTTGCAAGAGTGCCTAACAGCCATCAAGGACTGGATGTCATATAACTTCCTCCAGCTTAACCCAGACAAAAAAGAAATCCTTATTATAGGCCCTGAGAGCATTTCGGATAAAGTACAGCAGTGCATTGGTCCTTTAGCAGCAAATGTTAAGCAAGCCTCAAAAAACCTAGGAGTCTTTTTTGACCAACACATGAACTTTGAATTGCATGTAAAGAAAGTCCAATCTGGTTTCTTTCAACTAAGAAACACTGCCAAAATCAAATCTGTGTCATCCTGATAGAGCAGATGCCATGTCCTCGCATGCAGTCGGCCCCGGTTTGAATCCAACCTGGGGCCGTTTGTTGCGTGTCATTCCTTCTTTCTCCCCAACCTTTCCTACTGGGAACCTACTGTCCCGTCCAATAAAGGAAGAAAAATAAAACAAATCTGTATTATATTTTCAAAATCTGGGAAAAAATCATTCATCTTTCTGTCTCCTCTTGTCTTGACTACTGCAATGCACTATTCACGACCCTGAGCCACTCCTCTTTGTCTCGGCTCCAAAATGTGGCTGCTACACTGTTAAATAAGACACAACCTATATGTCACACATTACGCCAGTATTGGTTACCCATTGAGTGCAGAATCTTAATCACTTTTAAAGCACTAGTGGCCCCACTTTACTTATCAGAATGATTGTGTCCCCTGGCCACAGTGAGAGCATTGAGATCTGTCAGGTCTACTGACCAAGACCTTCTGGTTGTCCTGAGGTCCAGGCTAAGAACTAAGGGGGACCCGGCTTATTCAGTTGCAGCTCCCACTCTCTGGAACCGTCTTCCCTTAATTATTAAAAACACAGTCAGTAGATAGTTTTAAGAAGCTTTTAAAAATTCACTTGTTTCGTAAGCACTTTGTTTCGTAATGTGTGTCTGCCTTTCTGTGCAGTTTTAATGTCCCTATATGAATTTCTGTTTTTCTGTTTCTAACTTTCTATTTTCTTTAATGTTTTAATTGTACAGCACCTTGTAACTCTTGTTTCGAAAGGTGCTTTATAAATAAAGTTTACTTACTTACTTACTAATGGCTCTACCCACTTGTGTAATGAGTGTAATGTTGATTTCCCCACAGCTGTCCACAATCAGCTCATTTGAACCAGTGTGGGTGGAATCTGAAAAGTGTTAGTATCCTTCCTTGTGTCATTCGTCACTCTCCCAAACTTTCTGATGAATTACGTAGAGAAAGTGAGCAAAGGGAGTGAGGGTCGACAAAAGGAGGCACAAAGTTAATACAATATGTGCCCAAAAAAGTCCCAGTGGGTTGAGATGCTGTTTTCAGACGAGGTAGGAGGGCCCTCAAAGTGAGCGTTATCTGGGCTGGTAGAGTTAAAGAAGGGTCTCCTGGTTTTTGCCACTACTGGGTGCTGTGATTGAACTCATTGCCATGGCTCTTCCATTTGGGTAAGCAGAATAGTATAGTGCTTTTTTGGCAAATGTTGACCTAAGCTAATTTTTCTCTCCAACTTGAACACTTTTCAGGCTTTCTTGGCTTTGTATTCTGTCGTGGGTCTGTATTTGTCTTCTTGCTCAAAAAGGTAATGTCATATTATTCATTCCATGTTATGATGTAACTTGAACTAGCATTTTCATCCAGATGGATCTCTACAATTAATTCATTTATTCCCTGTTAGGTTCCATTATTGTACATGGCTATCCTCTTGGTGATGAATTCAGCGGTTATGTAGGTGTGCTTGCCCCACGTACCACAGACAAGTTGTATTCTGGAGCATCTTCAAACACTGGCCATGACTCTGTTGCTCCACGTGATCAGATACAAGTTATGAGGCCCCAGAGCTTTCTTTCCCTTCAAAGAGAACCAGTACCCCATGCCCACAGGAAAGAGTTTAGTGGGGTTGTTTCTAGTCCCACTGAATTAAAGCTGGAACAAAGCAAACCTTCCCCAGGATATGAACCAAACAAGTTTATTGCGATGCCCTCCACAGTCTTTGTGCGAAAACGTGGGCGTGCTGATCAACACCCCTATGACATTTTAACAGAGGGATATAGACAAAATGAAGACGCGAGAGGCATCAGTTTCCCAACAATCAAAGAGTTGAAACAATTTGTAAACTCTATGAAGCACTCATTTTTGAAGCCGGGAAGTGATGCAAATGAACATTTTCAAACAGCCCGGGAAACTATGGCAAATGAGATACTTTCTAACGCTCAACATACTGGTGAAGAGTCTCACACTGACCAAAATGAAGTTTGGAATGAACCTATGAATATAGTGTCTGACCAGGGTGCCAACTACCAAATACCAGGTGAAAACCTCCGTGTCTCTGATCCTGCTATTAATCCAAGTCCTGACTCTACCAGTGATTATGACAGCCCACACTCTGGACCAGGCTTTGTTTTCTACCATAGCCCTTATTCAGCAGTAGTGGAAACTGTTTCAAGTAATTATGGAAGTTTGTCTAATGAAAACCTTGATGATTTGACCAGTACTTTGGATGTGCAGGGTGAAGATGTTAAATCAATGAGCAACAGGCTCCCTGAGCAAAGCCCAATTCCCTCTCGCTCACACTCCAGTGAGGATTTTTCTAGTGGTCATGTGACTGCACCCCAGGTGATCCTTCTAAACAACCCATCTGAAGATGTTGGACACCATTCAAGTAAAACCTCTGATTTAAAATTTAATGTTGCCTCTGAGCAGAAGATCCAACAGCCAAAATATGTAACTTACAGAGTCTCTGATAATGATTCCATTAGCGGCCCCAGAAAAACATCTGGTGGGTTTGATAACCATGGTAAACAAGTTCTCCAAGGTCAGAAACTAAACAAAGTGCCTCAAGATGATGTCTTCTCTACACACAAGCTTCCATTGCTTCGCTCCTCTGAACACATTAAACCTTTTTCTTATGGCAAAAGGTTTTATGTCAATACACCTAGAGGTAATCTTTCTATCCCAGCTCTACTGCCAAAACGTGAGAAACCAGCCCAATCAATTCAGACATATCAAGCCCCTGTTTACAAGGAGTCAAAGGATATAAACCATTCATTCACAGTCCAGATGCCTGATTATAGTGGTTTTGATTCCAGCTCAAATCTTTCACCTCGTAGTGGTGGCCATGTGAGTGTCCAACCAGACAGCCCACCTGACCCTCAGGGTGAAAGGTCTACTATAACACAACCAGTTAGATCTTACCTTGGCTTGACATTACCCGTGAAACCTATCTCTCCTTATGGCCCAAGTGGACATGATGGCTATCTCAGTGAACATGGAGTCAATGTTCCTCACCCCTCCATCCCTACTGCCCAGATAAAAGGCCAAGAGAAATCCATGCAGAATCAAGTCCCCATCATTCAGGAATCAAAACAGATGACTAACAAGCCCCATGCCCAGATTCCTGGTTCCAGTGGTTCGAATTTTCCCCAGAATGGGATCTCATCTCAGAATAGCGACGGCTATGTGAGTTTCAACTCTCCAACTGACCTAGCTCCAAGCTTGGAACAAACGGCATTTACAAGCTTAGTTGCCAATGAAGGATCCATCAAACAAGAACAAAATGACGCTGCCACTGGGTCATTCAGCCTTCATCCTACCAGTGGAGGCAACAACGGTGTGTTCAGGAATTTTGGCTCTGAGGATGTAATCTCTAGTAGGCTGCCAATGACCTCACAACTTGGAGATATACTCGGTGTCAGAAACCTCCTTGGCTCATTCTCTAACCAAAATGGACAAGGCAGTTCTCAGAATAGTCTTGGCTATGTGAGTACAACCAGAGTTGGCCCTGTTGAGTTCTTCAACCCGCCTACCATGGACAAAAGTCAAGTCTCCACGCAGACGCATCAAACCGACACCAATAAGAACTCCAGCAACATGAGGCACAGACCCACTACACAAGGGCGGAAATCCAACGTTTTTGACTCTGCTTCTACTCAGAGTGGTGGCAGTGTAAATTCCAAAATGTTTACCTTTCCAGACTCTAACGTGTCCCCACCACCTCTGCCCAGTTACATTAAGAAGTACAGAAATGGCTATGTAAGGGGGAAAGTGTTGTTCTCAAAGACCCGCTATACCCCATCTCAGCTGTCCAGTGGCAAGGCTGCTAAAGACCAACGGAAACCTGCCCCAGGTCAACATGAATCCAAGAACATCAGATCCAATAATGTAAAGAAACTTGAAAGGTACAGTAAAGCAGAGTGAACCTTTTCCAAACCTAAGTTGGTATGGTGTGGGAAACCTTTCAGATGCGTGCCCTAGTGTGTGTTCATACTTTACCTTAAAGGGTCCACTCTTTCTAAAATTCAATGTTGCCCACTTTCATTTGCATTTGTCCTCCAATTATATTAAATAAAATATTGTATCAAGCTTGATTTTAACTTATTATGACCGTGCAGTGCAAACTTGCATGCAAATTGTTGTTTTTCTTTTTTGCTGTAGATCAAAGTGATGATTGACAGCAAGTCCTTTGTAAATAGGGGTAAGTATTTGCATTATGAAGACTTGATGCTCAAAAATAAAACGCTGTACAAAACATCTCTGACTAATTGTTTCTTGGCTTTCAATAGGATCTGTTGGCGACTTCTGAACTCCATTTAAGAACTGGAATATATCTAGTTTCTGTTCTACAAATACCCAAACCAATAAACAAGTTGGATCTTTTAAACTTGTGTCTTTAATATATATTTTTAAATTGTCAGTGGTCATGATTTTTCAGTCAACAAAAGCCCTGTGTACAGTGTTACTCCAATATTTGGACAGTCACATTGTTTTAACTCCTGTGTAATGCTTATGGAGCTCATGCCATACCTTTTTAGTCAGAAAGTAATGCATCTGCCTTCGCTGCTGCCTACCTGAAGCAAGAATTTGTCAAATTTCTTCTGTAGCAGGAGCAGGCCTTCTCAAACTCCCAAAAGGGCAGCTGGAGGGAAACATGGAATAGCAATATTTGTCAAAGGCACCAAAACAATTATTGAATTTGACTGAAGTCTGGGATGCAAATTGTGGGATCAGAATGGCATAAGTGTTGAAACCATACTGTACCAGTGGGTCATCGGGCTCCATAAAGATGGTGCTACTTGTCAAAGAGGTTATGGCAATGTGGTGTTCTGCATCACCAATTGTGTTCCTTGAAATAAAATTGACATCAGAATTTGCTGTCTTACAAAATATCTCCCATACAGAAATATACAAATGATTTAATTGCCTCATTAGGCTAAATGTCAAACACGCAATAATGGAGTTTCACATATTGGCAGTAGTAGCCTACTTATACTTGATATTTTCCTTTATATATTTTAATTTCCTTTTGCACACATGATCTGTTGTAGACTGGTCCGGAGCTTCTACAGATGTGTAAAATGAAAAGTGAAATATCCTGATCCTGTTGTAAGAAAAATGCTTTGCGTTATAATGTACTTAAAGGGACACTTCATTGACATGATAACTACAGTTAAGTGAAATTATGAAAATAAAGTATTAATACAGAAATACTAAAACATTTTGCAATTTAAATTTCTCAGTGTTGTGTGCAACTTTTTTCACCAAAGTAAC
>CABFOS010143492.1:0-10130 GCA_900660315.1 Diretmoides pauciradiatus
CACAACATAAACACATACATCTGAACACATGCACACACTTGCACGCTGTCCTCAGTTTCTCTGTGACAGCTCCCTCTCTGTCTTATAAAAGACCATTAATTGTACTACAACAATGACAATGTAAGTGCTTAAGTGTGACGGTCCCCTTACTCTTCACATGCGCAGCATCCCTTATCCATCATTGGCCCTGGGGAACAATTTCTGGGATGCTGACAACCATATCTTATCTTCAAGATACTCCCCCTCCCCTTTTGAATTTTCAAAAGTGTGTTACATCCCGATGTAAACACATACCGATCCGACACATATCGTATCTCCCAGTCTCAAGGGTGCGCTCCTCATTCGTCTGCCTCGCTCCTCATTCAGCAGTCATGGCGAAACCCACAGTTTAGCACGGCTGTGTATTAGTCCTGTTTATGAAGACTGATGCTCTGAGGGAGATGATGCTTTCTCTCGCCTCATAATTATTTATTGTGCCTCCCTGTGATGGGAAATACTCATATCTTCCTGATAGAAATATAAAATACCATGGTAGAGGAGAAGCCCACCATTTTCAGTCACAAACCAGACTGTAGATCACGTCAATGTTTGCCAGTCAGACGGAAAATGGGGGGTTGTTTGAAACTACGCTGACAAATGACCAAAAGTTCGCACATCCCAGTTGTTTATGTGCATGCTTATTTGTTTAAGGGTTTCCCTGTAATGCCCATCTGCAGTGCCGCCATAAATGCCCATCTGCGGCCTGTGAATATAAAACTGGCTTTGACTACGGTAGGAAAATCAACTGGCAGTGCTCCAAGTATGTCATCGTCTCCTCCGAGAGAATAGATGGACGGGGATGGATGGATGGATGAAAGGATGCCTCGACACGCTTGTTTTCTCCACCTCGTTACAACCGTTTCCGTGTTATCAAGAGCTTTGGCCTGCCACACTGCAGCGCTGCGCTACACTTTGTGTTTGACAATAGTCCTCCTTGCGGAGGAAGCCTCTTAATTCTTGCATTATTCCCCATCAGGGTATGTATTTCAATCAAATAGGTGCTACTGTCCAAAAATAGTGCTGGCGGCAACGCCTGGAGAGATGGGCTGTCAGTCTCCCCGTCTGATCATGAGCTATTATCCTCTCCTTGCACAGATGGGAAAGAGAGCAACACCAGTGTCTATGTGATCGTGATCAATACATAATCACTTTCCTGTCACCGCAATGGCACTATCAGGGGACAGTCGAGACCCACAGACCAGCCATTTAAAAAAGGGGGGGCTGGCTCACTGTCTTTCTGACCTAGAAAAGCAAGGAGGAGTGGGAGGGGGGCAATGGCTGAGCAAAGCCTGTCATCAAACAGTCATCGCCATAGTATGCATTATTAAGTCTCCACTGCATTAACTAATATAGTTTATAATGTACTGCTGTGACGAGGTGACAGCTGCGAGGAGGGAAAATAAATGACTCAAAATGACTTCTACATTCAGACACTTGCAGACAGACTGTTGGAGACTGAATGACGGCGGACAATTAATATCATTTAGAGGCTTCCCAGATGTGTCACAAATCTACCACCGACAGCTGGCGCCACCATGGAGCTGGCGCAGAGGAAAAAAACGTCTAAATGTATTAAAAACCATTCTAGAAAAAGAGAGATACCTGTATGACTGCAACACTTTTTTGGTTTTTTCCATTTTACAAACATATCAATTTAATTAGCTCACTGTGATAAAACCAACAAATTATTCAATCAATCAATCAATCAATCAATTTTCAATCAAACCCTCCCTGCTACTAGAATCATACCGGTTCCCCCCGGTAGTGAATAATCTGATGAGGTAGATGTGTTTCCAAATTGTAGCTTGCTGTGACACAGTAAACTGTCGTGTCTTTAGGCCCTAGCTTCCACTCGATAGGTTAGCTAGTGTGCAAAGCACATGTGTTAACAGCAGAACAGTGATGTTAGCTGACCAGATCACATTATCTGCACAAAATCAATCCCCAATGTCAATGGGGACATCAGTTCCCAAGCAACAACAAAAAATCAGCGGTTTACGGTTTATTGTTGTCAATAACCGAGGACCTCCAATAGTAAACATTGTAGGTATCTGCTTTGTGCCTACCTTTATTATAGCTGAAAACCGTCGAGCGTGCTATGTTTGCAGACTCCTGCCCCTCTGCCAACCCCTCTCTTTATCCCTCCTTCATTCTGTCCACCCCCACAGCGTAAAGCCAGTCAGACATAAACAGTATTGTTTTACCCTGGTAGGGCACACAGCAGGGTACTGTTAGCCCCACGCCTCACACAGCCCACAGCTCTACCCATGCCTCAGTGATATCCATCTCCATGGCTCGCTGCCTGCATACATATGAATGCCCCCTGTCTTCTACCCTTCACGCTTCTGAGTTGGTCCAAGCTGAGCAGGGCTGGGATGCAGCTAGCGTGCTTGTCGGACGGAGGGGGACGGGAGAGGTCCAGGGCTGTAGCAATAGTAGATGAACTATAATGATACATTCTTTAAAGTAATTATAGTTATAATGCGGCCAGATATGAGATACTTGCGGCGAGAGTGCTTCCCTGCAGTTCGGTTTCTGACTAAGCATGCTGAGGGTGTAATTCTGCACAGTGGAAGGTAAAAACCTGCTCATGTTCCTGTTAGATCAACTGGAAAATGGAAAATGTGCTTGTATATAGACACGTAATATTAATGAGCACGCAATCTCGGAACCCAGCGGCAACGGCCAAATAACAACTTCCTCTTCCGTGCGCCGGTCATTGTTTACAGTCCGATTAGCAACTTGAGGCGCGAGAATGGAGTTGAGAGGTCGATGTCTACGACTTGTTTCACAAGTAACCAGTTTACACTCAGTTCACAGTTTAAAACCACTACAACGAACAATAACTCACCTTTTCAGTCAGATTCCGGGTGAACAAGGCTTTTCTTGGTCCTGGACATGTGTTCTGTGTCACAGTACTTTCCCATCTTTGTCTTGTGAAGGCATTAATGGTGCAGTGTTTTTGTCTGATATTTTTATTTCCAGCTGTTTATCCACACAATACACAGACATTGATATTTTTTGTATGTGTTTTAGGTCCAGACATTTCGGCTAATCTCTATGAACAGAAAAAAAACGAATAAAAAGCTATATCATCGTCGATGGGTTCCGAGATTGCATGCAGGTAAACACTCCATGTGGAGAGCAAAAGAGGTGGAACGCATTGGCCGGAATGCAATCTCGGAACTCATCGACAACGATTTAGCTTTTTATTAGCTTTTTATTTTAGTTTTATTTATCTGCATTCTTATGCAGATATCTGTTTATAAGATTAGCCGAAATGTTGTCTGGCCCTAAAACACCTACAAAAAGTTGCTAATTGGACTGTAAACGATGACCGGTGCACGGAAGAGGAAGTCATTATCCGGATATCTGTTGGCTAGACCGGATAACCCAGAAATATCAGCCATTGCCCCCAGAGTCTATGTTTCCGAGATTGATGAGCACACAACTTTGTAATGGGACTTTGATGCATTTTGCAGGATCATCTCATACAATCAATCAATCAATCAATCAATCAATCAATCAATCAAAGCTTTATTTGTATAGCACTTTTCATACATTGAGAATGCAACACAAAGTGCTTCACAGGATAAAAACAGAAACATACAAGTGAAGAACAACAAAATCACCCCTCCTATCCCCACATTATTGTGGGGACCCACGAGCACCCACACGCACATCTGCACACACGCACGCACACACACACACACACACACATGCACGCACACACACAGCACATACTAACTGTCGGTATAGTGACATGGCACTGAGGATCCAGTGTACAATGTGTTGCATGTCTGTATATTATCCCTCAGCTTGACGGAAATTGATTTTGCCCAGTTTGCCATGATACTTTGTCTTTAAGGAGAAGCCTAGCTCAGTGTCTGAGTGTCAAAATGAATTCTCAATTTGTCATTAAAAAGAATACAGTAATCATCATTTTCATTGCATCATCAACAGAGATTTGTTATCACAGTAGCTGGGGAATAAGAATATTAGAAAATTCCCTTTCCTTTCCACTTTGAAGAGATACCCTACATTAGATCATGTTAATGCATTCCAGGTGAGTCAGCTGGATGTTTCAGCCGAGCTACCAATGGCTAGGGAAGGGCTCCTTTTGTCAAATCAGCAATTTCATACCATGGAGAACAAATAAGAAGGAGTTTGCAAATAAGCTATTAACAGGTGTCGCATTTCATTTTCAAATTAGTTCTGTTTTCTATCAACCCTGCAAGAAAAGGCAGTGTAAAGACACAGACTAATAGCGACTTTTGGCGAGCATCATCGTTTGACACTTATTTCTTTGGTATACTGGCACTGACATTTGCACTTTGCGACTGTGATTGGTAATATATTTTATTGTGAGATTAATTATGTAACCTGCTAGCAGTCTGCTTATCTGCTCATTTAACTTAAACTAGTCGACTTGTCCAGCTGCCAATGGTTGCTAATTAACAAAAATCCCCAGAAAGCTCCAGAGACCATGGAAACAGCCGTGCCGGCGCTCCCAAAATGCAACCAAGTTCGGAGCAGACGTGTCAAGGCAGTTGGACGCACCACTGGAATCCCATGGTGCATGTTTGGCCACTGAAAACAATTGGTGTATTTGTCCTCCCTCCTAGCTGCTATGGCTGTAAATAAGCGTCCAGTGATGGCTCAAAGCTGCCTCTGCTAGACCTTCCATCCTTCGCTCATCCTTACAGTACTAAACCAAATAAGGTGGCACGGTGGTGTAGTAGTAGCGCTGTCGCCTCACAGCTAGAAGGTCCTGGGTTCGGTTCCCGTCTGGGTTCCTGTTGGCCCTTGGGGCATGTCTCCCCATGCCCAGTGCCCGGGTGGGCTATCTCGTGTGGAGTTTGCATGTTCTCCCATTGCTCACCTGGGGTTTCCTCCAAAAATAAGGACCCCCACCAACATGCTAGGTCAGCAGCGAAGAGGAAGGAGATGGGGCACACTTCGTCAGCTGCCCACCGCTCTTGCCCCCCCTTCTCCCTAAATGGTGTGCATGGTGTGCTTGTGACAAAATAAAGGCGCCTAAAAGCTGTCATCACTTTCTTACTTTCTAAGGAACCTGTGTTGTGGAATAATGTTACCAAAATAAGCTCCCTTCCGCGGCCATTGTGTGTCACATCCAACTGCCCCCCCCCAATTTATCCCCTCTCTGGTCTGTTTTCAAGGAAGATTCCTATTGATTTCATATCACCAAGCCAGCGTACAGAGTAAATGGGAAGTGCGCTGCCCTATTATTTCTGTTGCTTGATAAAACAGAAGGCTATAGCACAGTGGCTTTGTTCTGGGGGCCCCAAGTACTATCAAGACAAGAACAGTAAATTTGATCTTAATACCTAATATAATGGCTTCATTTGAAAATGACGTGAGTTTAAATTATCGGTGCGGTATTAAATCTAGTAAAACTGAGTAATCTGATTATACGTGGCATGGGGAAACAACCATGTATTTTCATACATCCTTAAAGTGTGTCACCCTGTAGGCTACTACCTATACCAACAGAGAATGATTTCCCTTCCCATGAGACACTATATGTAACGTCTCAATGTTTGGGCATCTCGTAGGCAGCGGGGTGGGGAAAGTGAGATAAATCCCTTCAGACAGGGAATACAGTAACATGAATCTACTTATGTATCACTAACAGGTGGCACCAAGACCAGATTTCTTCAGGTATTCCAGTTGGCAAGGCAGTGGTATCCACATCAGTTCTGTTGTTGGCTTGTTACATACCTGATTTCTTCCCTGCACAGCTTCCTGTTTTAGCGGCACATCCAGCTCTTTCATCTCCTGAAGTTTATAGGTGTTGTGTTGCCATTGTAATCGCCACAGTGCTACAGGCATCAAATAAAAGCCAGAGACAATATTCCCCCCCAGACAATTGAGTTTCTCTGGCCATCGCCGGACCCAAAGCTGCATCCATTTCTGCAGTGTACCCAAATTTTTAGTGCAATATCAAAGGGAAGGACAACCTATTCTGCGCTGATTTGAAGCAGGACCAAAACACGGACTTCCATAATCCCTCTTATTTATTTATTTTATCAGTGGTGGAGAGCATTTTACCCCCGTGGGAGGGAAAGGAAGGGGATGCTATTTCATGCTTCACAAGTTCCACTGTTTTTTATGTATGTTATTTTTTATATTTTTTACTTCCCCCACTTCCATTCATAGTGTAACTGAATGTTCACAGCCTGTTTGCAGTAATCAGTCACCTTTTGGAAGTAAGAAGGTACTTTTCATAATTAGGGACGTGTAGATGGCTGCCTTCTCCCCTCTGTAGTGGTAGTAATTTAACTTTGAGGAAGATAAGGCTCTGTATCACTGAAAAAAGCAGTGCAATTTCCTCAGCTGTCTCTCACTTTATTCATTTGACAATTGGCAAACACCTATGGCACACAGGATATAATTTGCTTCCTGGCAGTACTGAATGAGCAAACCAATTTGGATCATTGCAGACACCCGAGGGATATAATTCATATTATTATGTTTCTTTACATTCTGTTGACTAATTTGTTTGATGTTTTATTTACTTATCAAACACGTTCATGAAATTTCCGCATAATGCGAGATCTAAGGCAGAGGTGAGAATAATAGACATGGATAGCCTGTTGCCGAGGTATTGTGCTGTGTAGTTTAAAGTGGGATTTTCAACACCAGACTTGCAGCTTGAGTAGCATCAATCCAGTGGAGTGTGAATGACTTTTGAAGTGTGTGTGTGTGTGTGTGTGTGTGTGTGTGTGTGTGTGTGTGTGTGTGTATGTGTGTGTGTACTCATTACCATTTGAATGTCACTGCGGTACATTCAAATAGAGAAATCAACAGAAATCAGCATCTATCAGCAGGCATCATCAAGCTAACATGCTGAGCTTTTTGCTAGTGCTGTCGAAACTAGTGGAAATGGAGAGAGAGGGAGAGAGAGAGATCTGTGACTCAAAAACTGCAAAAGGCTTGAGGTATAACAAGGAGTATGAAATTTACAAGGTAAGCTTTGGCAACACAACAGCAAGGGTCATCATAAGACTATGAATTACTAGCACACATCTGTCTCAGAGGACCAGTTGAGGCTCCCTCAATGTGAAATAATTGGGTTGCAACAGTGAGACTACTACTCCAGTCATAGTGTAATGGGGGTTTCTGCTTTGTTTTGCTCTTACAAGACCACAGACACGGTGGCGACTATTAATCAATCGTTGACACGTGTAGCTGATGGCATAAAAGGGTAGATAGGTTCAAAAAGTGATCCATGTGGTGTTAGATTTAAAAAGAAAAACAATACTGGGCTGTTTCCGTAGGGCAAGATAACATTTTTAAGCTCACCACTAGGTGGAGAGCTTCTATATGTTGTAGGGGTGGGAGGAGTCTTATTGATGATTTGTTCATTTCAAACCAGTACCTCAAAGTAATTTTGATTTTTTTGATTTTTCTTATATTGAGCTATTCAGTGTTCATAACTTACGAGCAATGGCATGTGAGCCGTATGCGTGAACTGTAATTAAATGCTGTTCACCTCTTAGGCCAATAGAGGGCAGTACTAATAATACTATACTAATAATCTTTCAAGCTTGACATTAGTTCAAAATGATTAGTTTATTCTTTTTCGCCTGACACTAATATGTTGTTTTGTCTGTAAGGAAGACATGTTGGGGGACAATATTCATAGACTTCCATTCATTCTGCATGGTTATTCACTTTCATTCACTATTAGGCCTACCTGTGGCAGTTACCTCTACTGACCAGTAGCCGGCGAGATCTTTATAGCATTTTGCATATTTCAGGTGGTTTTCAGAATCTTCAGATCGGTCGCTTGGCCATCATCCTGTCACGTGTTCTTGTGCAGTTGGTTCTACTAACTGTGTTCAAATGGAGGGGGAGACATTTCATCGTTTCCCCTCATAAAAAGAAAGACGAGACGATTGGCTATAGCGGCTAGTAGGAGAGATCAGCAGCTGCCCAGTAAAACTACAGCAAGCATTTCATCTCAGGTACTGTAGGACTGTCTCACATATGATACGTAGACAGAACATATGATGAATATTATTACTATGGCTTTAACCTGCAGCTAACCACGGGTCTGTCATAGCACAGTCAAAAATGTGTAATTTGTGGCAGGTCGATGATTAATAACAACCCACTGAGCCCTGACTACATTGCTCGCTGACCTGCCTGGTAAGCAGGAAAAGCTTTTTCATGTGGCTGATTCATTTACATTTTATTGTACGGCTTCTGTTGTAGACTTGTTGTTGATTGATCTGTCTTGATTGATCAGGTGTCAGAGTTTGTTATGTGAAAAATACAGGGATAGTTTTAAATAGTAATAGCCTTAGCTGAACAGGAATCTCAATCTTTTATCTGTCATCTATTGATGTTACCCTGATTAACATATCAATCTTGTTGTCTGAGCAGATTGTGGCAATGCAAAATATTTAGCAGAGCAGGGGGGTGGGTTGCAGTCAAATCATGCGTGAATCAACTTTATAATAACTTCATACTAGAGCACATTGTACAAAAATTAGATGCATCTTAGTTGTGCTCATTTATTAGAATAATTACTTTTACACTTGCTTTTCAAACACAAGTGGAGCAGAGCTGACAGTCCCTAAGAGGGCGATGTGAATGCCATGCACTTCAAGATTCACTCCCACTGAGACTACAACCATGGATGGGCCTAAGTAGGTTGCTGGGTCCTCTTGTTTGTGCGAAGTTGTCATTAGCTTAGCCTAGATGTTGAAAATGATTGTAAATTGTAAATGTACAGTTGTACTTGGGTTTGATAAGCCGTTATAATGGTCAATATCACAGAGAAAAACGGGTCATAGTCATTAGTCATAATGAAAAGAAAAAGAAATCAGAGTAACTTATTTGCTTTATTGACTTGTCATGGCCTCTCTGTCAAGTCTTCTGCCAACCGACGAGAAAGTCACCCATACAAAGGAAGAAAAACATTTCAACATTTCAAACACAATTCATTCAAATTTGTAACATTGATTTGTCATGTTTGATGCAACTGCAAAACTTCTTCATACTGTATATTTAGCTCACTATAGTGCATACTAACACTTTCCTAGTTCTAAATTCTAAAATACTTTTCAAATAAGTATTTATTTAATGGCAAAAAAGTCACAGATGATGGGCCTTTGGTGAAGCATTATATAAAGGTTTGTGTGGGGACCAGTTATCATTACGTTCTAAGGTTAGTTGTCAACTAATCTAAACTAGCTGGATCTATCAGGACATATTCACATTCACATCTGTAGTCAAGCTGAGCTACCAATGACAGGCAGGTAGTGTTAACACTCACCAACACTTCCACTGTGTTGTATTGGAATTAGATATGAAATGTTCCCAGACTTTATTTTGAAATTACTTTCTTTGCGTCTCTGCAGTATGTCGGTCAGATAAACATCAAGCAGTGCTGCCACCTGTTGCTCACCTTGTTAGTGAGACGTATCTATCACGCATACAGAATCATACGGTCAGAAAGGCTGGGTCAGTAATGGGAAGGAGCCTGGACTCAGTGAAGACTGTGGTGGAGAGACGCATGAAGAGCAAGCTGCTGGCTATCATGAACAATCCCAACCACCCTCTCCACCACACCCTGGCAGGCCACAGCAGCAGTCGCAGTGGGCGGCTCATCTCCCTGCACTCGCGGACTGAGAGATACAGGAGGTCCTTCGTCCCTACAGCCATCAGACTGTTTAATGACTCAGTCGAGGGCAGGGGCCCTTGAATTATGCTGCTGTCACCCTGACACCACACGGGCAACGTGCACACTGGACTATTTTAATTGATTCATATCAGTTGCACTCTTTTGGTTAATGTTGGTATTGTCTGCATTTTTGTGTCTTTTGTATTGTATGTGATGACTGTGAGCTACAGGATACCCTGAATTTCCCCACGGGGATGAATAAAGTATTTATCTATCTATCTATCTATCTATCTATCTATCTATCTATATGATCAGAAATGTCTTTTCCACCCATTAAGAGCTTGGGAGTTTCTGTACTCAAAGGGTCATATATTAATGCATCTTTGATAAGGAACAGTAATTTAGGTGATATATTGTTTATTAAATCAGGATTAAT
>CABFOS010143494.1:5395-17599 GCA_900660315.1 Diretmoides pauciradiatus
ACTCCGCACCTCCGCATCTGTCAATCAAACCCACGTTGGCGAGCGGGACACAGACGTCAACTAGCTTAGTGGTTCTCAACCTTTTTCATATCAAGGACCATTATTTAGTCTCATTAGAGCCACGGACCATTTGATGAAATTTCACCTCTCAGACACAAAACTTAGAATATTTTGTTATTGTTGGATCAGATTTTGTCCAGAATTCCAACACTGTATTGATGTGGTAGAGAGATAACAGACAAACTTTGATCAAAATAACAATTCTTCTACATTATCTAATTGTGTAAACTTCTTGTAAATTAAGTAATGCAGATGTTTAACAATAATTTAACTCAGAGTGTACAAATGAAAGCAAATGGACCTCTCAAGAGTTACAGACTTATAAGGGTCCATTTGGTTCCCAACTATCCATCATTTAGCTGGGGACCGCCTGGAACCCTCTCAAGGACCACTGGTGGTCCCCGGACCACTGGTTGAGAACCACTGCTCTAACAGATTCTGGACAACTTCTTAGAATGGGCCTCCAATAGTACTGTGCTGGATACAGGGAATGCTGCACAATATTTCTAAAAGGCTCTCAAATTTAAAAAAAAAAGAGAAAAGAATGGACTTAACCTTCTGTTGTTGAGGTTGGTTAATAATTAGTACTGTTAGAGGCTTTTAATATAACTTAGGTCCTCTCTTCAATGATCTGTGAATCAACGTGCTCGCACAAGCAACTTATCTATGAGAACGAAGAGAGAATGGGAGAGTGTGAAAATTAAGAGAAATTTCAAAAAGAATGCAGAGCGGACCGTTTCTTCACCATTGCTAAAACCAGATCCCCCTAATCAATGTGAAGATCCCGTGAGATCCTCCTCCTTGTGCCATGCCCATCATGAAACAAAACCCCCACCTTATTTAAAACAATCACCCAAAACACTAAGACAAAGGTGAGGGCACCGTCTCTGTCCTCTTCTGGTGAGAGGGATCTTTTGTGCTGGCTGGCATTCAGTCACTCTCTCTTTCTCTGAGCGGGGTGGATGGGGGTGGATTGGGGTTAACATATACTTAAAGGGTGGTAACGTTTAACCGTTCAGGAGGTAAACCACCAGCTCGTAGGTGCACATCATGATGGCAGTGTTGGGGATCTGCCGTACCAGGTGGGTGGTGAGGCCGCGGTACAGGGCGCGGTAGCCCTCCTCTTTGGGCACTGTTGTTAGAGTCTGGAAGAAGGAGCGATACTTGGTGCCCTCCTCGCGTAGTCTGGTGCGGATCACTTCTGCAGGACCGACATGAAATGGAAGGATTAAAGGACAATTACACCCGTGGATACTCTTACACTACTATTTATCATCAATGTGTTGTTTTTATTGTGTTTTGTTTATAAATTGTCCCCACTTTTCCTCAACTTGCTGCATCTAATTGTACTTCAGTTAGTTATTTCCTACATTTCCCAGAATACCTTTTGACAACCCTGAGAGAAGAGGTGTGAACTTGGTGAAGACAGCAATAACATATTCCTTGCACTGCTGATAGGGTTCCGAATAAGTACAAGTACTGTTAGATTTGTATCTGTATCATGTAGGACCTTTCTCCAGAATGAACCCTTGACTCCGACACTGAGGAAACCACAAACTTTGCAAAGGGGATCTGAAAGAAGGACCCAGACATACATCTACCCAATAAATCACAAGTCTGATAACTGTTCTTCACACAGGGTGAAACGGTCTGGCTGTGCTAATAAGTACACAGTGGTTTTAGGATTTCCTCTGCTCCTAGAAGCCTTTTCTCTCACCATGAGGATAAGCGATGGTTGTGGCACAGGTCTTGGAGGCGGCGGCGGCGAGCATCATCCCCACAAAGTCAGACGCATCTTTGGACACTTCCTCTTCCTCGTCCATGTTCTGGGCGGCCTTGGCCTCCGAGAGGCGCCGTTTGATGCTTTCGTAGATCACAAAGTGAATTACAGTCTCTGAGATACCGGCGTAGGAGGCAGACATACCCCTGTAGAAGCCTCGCACGCCGTCTGCCTGGTACACCCGCCGCACACACTCAAACGCACTCATCCTTCGCTCCCCTCGATTCCTGAGAAAAGAAAGGATGGATTTAGGAGTTAACTTTCCAACTATTCTGAAATTCCTATGTGGTCATATAAAGGTTTATAAAGGTGTTTCCCATACATGCATGGCCATAATATCAGCATAGCTGCCACAAAATAAAAGGTTTGTCAATGTATACAAATTGATCTAAATAGTTCTCTAACACATCAGGTATGGCTGCCCTACTACCACAAATACAGTTTCTGAGCTAAGGGAAACACTGAAACACCAATTCTTTCCTCCTGTGATTTGGAAAAGACGTTTACGAAGCTCATCCTCTAGTGTGTTTACCTGGCATCTAGCTGCAGACGAGTCTTTATCAGCCATATTGGGTTGGTGGCCGTGATGGCTGTGAACCCTGTGGAGAGACAAAAAAGGATCACGCTCCCGTTCAAGTAACATTTGAAACCCAGAAATGCCATGGTCAAGTATTAAGCTGTATCAAGTGGCACAGCAAAGACGCTCCACAAACTAAGGCTCTAA
The DNA here is from genome assembly GCA_900660315.1 of Diretmoides pauciradiatus. Classification (NCBI taxonomy): domain Eukaryota; kingdom Metazoa; phylum Chordata; class Actinopteri; order Trachichthyiformes; family Diretmidae; genus Diretmoides; species Diretmoides pauciradiatus. The sequence goes on from CABFOS010143494.1 coordinate 7,960, forward strand.
GCAAGATGTGAATGTCCATTAAGCTGCATTCATGTTGATGATGGAACACAAGTTGAAACAATGTGCAATATTTTAAGCTTAAATGTGTAAAGTCACAAAGGCAGCTTAGAGAGAGAGAGAGCTAGCCCCACTGTGAACTATGCTATGTGTATGCTATAAAAAAACAACAACTGCATGTCAGTGTGTGAGGACAGTAAAAACTATGCATCTTATCTTATGACAAGGGAGTACAGGACAGACATGCTGATAGAGAAACAGAGGGAAAGATTAAAAAAGGAAGCACAGATCTGTGGCGAGTACTCACGCAGACCAAAGTTACTCCTCACAGATGCAGCTAGAGACCCCTGGTGGTGTGGGGGGTCTCATGCCCTTGCGAGAGAACTACGGTAGAGTAAAAGCCTAAAACAGACACAGGCTTGTGTGTAGCACACTGACCGGCATGCAACTGTCTCACTTCCCATTCCCCCCCAGGATCTAACCCACCAGATTCAACCTCATGCGAAATATGATCATCCTCAACAAAGACAAGCAGAAGGGACATGTTGGAAGCATACAGCTGAGTGCTTAGCATTCATAAAAACCCTTAAAAACATTTAATAGTGATCATTTCTCAATAAAAGGAACAACCCTGCTAAAAGTGGAAATGGGGAACTGTTAAAAAAAAAAACACAAAAAAAACCCCACAAGGCAAGCTAACAAGTTAAGGGGGGGGGGTGATGTCAAGTATTGAAGCTTGGGGGAATATCTGTTGTCACCACCTTAAACATCCCAGTACTAGTTTGCATGCTTATACATATTTTACATATGTTTGACCTGTATGCATATGTATACACACAAAAATATGTATGAGTTTGCATTCTCAGTCTGTTACAGACCAGAGGTATGTGGTTGGCCATCCAAGGGCAATGTGGAGTGTCCTGGCAACTGGGCTGCTGAAAGGTCTGAGTCATGGTGGCTCCAAATGTGTCAACATGAACCGGTCACATTCACCCATACACTCTCAAAAATACACACACCAACCCTTAGAGGTGTGTGTTGCCTAATTGACCTATATTATAATGGTTTTGCATTCACAAAAGGATCAGAGTGACACACCCCTAAAAAGCATGAGAAACCATGAGAATAACAAAGCTGTATGCCATCCTTTTAAATGTATAAGCAAATAAGGGAAGCAACATTTTTAATTAAGTTGCCTTATAGCTTAGGATTTCTAAGCTTTGGGTTCATCAGGTGAAAGGGTGGAGGAGACAGGATGCGCTAGTTTTTGAGTGTGTGCGTGCGTGTGTATGTGTACTTGCATTTTAAAACTATGACACATTTGCAAACAAAACACACAAACTAGTTCTGCTGTTGTTTCCAGGAGCCTAAGCCTATAATGAATAGGCAATAAGGGTGTAACGATTCTCCAAATCCATGGTTTGACCTTGATTTTTGAGCCACAGTACAGTTCATACCTCAGGGTTTTTAAGAAAAAACGGGGGGAGGGGGGGATTCTGGGTTTTATTGAATCAACTACAATTTGGAATATCAAGAACACTATGAAGGTAGATTAACTTTATACATTAACTTCACATAAATGAACTAAGTAAACAAAAATAATGTGATGAAGCTCGCAGTTGCACGGGAGGTCCACCCATCTGTAGTTAAAGCAATGAATTTTGCATTGCTGAAGTCCTCCAGCAGTTTAGCCTTTACTTCATTATAAAGTTTAGGCAACACACTTTGACTGAAATGCGGTCGGCTCTGCACTTCGTATCAGTGTTCTAGCACAGAGCAAATGCTTGAATCCGTTGTTCCACATATCCAGTGCCATGAAAACCCTGATTGCCTTGGTAATTGCTTGAGCACAGGCCGAGTTAGCTTGTAGCTTCATTCTAAAGACATTGGGAAGAGTTACCTGTTGTTTGGATTTCTTTCACGCGCCGCTGAGATCAATGTCGGGATGACGTCTTCGGATATGCCTTTGCACATTTGCGCGATGTCTGCGACACGGAAGACGGAACCGCAACTCAGGACCGTGGATGTTTGTATCGCGGATTCGGTCTCGGTTTCAGAACCGTTACACCCTTAGGCAAGGTAGAGTGAATGGAAACTAGCACAATTAGATGTGACCTTCAAACATGATTGATTTGGAAGTTCTATCATCTGCTAACACCATTGTCCATCTTATCAGGACTGAACGAGACCACGTCCATTCCCCTGGCATTTTGACTAGCATGCTGGAAATGGTCACTAGGTTACAGCTCTCATTCCATCTTTAAAAACAAAGCAAAAAGGCGGTGGTGTTGCGCGTCGATCTGTTGCCTGAAATAGTTACCTGCCATTCCAGCTGAGACCATGTGTACCTGCGTGGAATCGGGCTCCAACACGCCATTCAGTCTCTCTTTGGCACTGGAGTACGCAGCAAAGTAAATTGCTCTGTTGGCAGTCGAAAAAGTAAAGTAAATGTCACATAGAAGTGTACATAGTCAAATATATATGTGTATGTATATAGACATAGTCATGTTCTTCTCTTTGGTACATAGTTAATTAGTCTCAGGCTCAGTCAGTTATGTAGAGAACAGTGTGCCTTCATGTAGCTAATTAATTACACAACATTAACAATCAAAACTGCCCTCATGTCAGGTTCAGCCGAATGAGCTTTGGAAATTAATTGGGTATAAAACCAAAAGTAGAAACATTGTTGGCATCTTATCCGACCTAATTGGACAGAAAGGCTTTTCAGTATGATCAAGTCGAACAGCATAGGTTGGAACTTGTTTTCATTAACTAATAGGTCAAAAATGACTGTCTGAATGCAAGTGTTTGTGTTGCTTTTGCTTTTCCCCCTTCTACTGGTGGTAGCGTTGTTGGAGATGGTGGCCGTCTGATTAGTTTGTACAGCCATTTATCAAATGTACGTGTCAACACATCACGTGGATGCTAAAAGCTCATCAGTTATATTATACAACAGTGTTGGTCTGTGTGTCCATCTGCACACTTTTAGGGTTGCATCACACTTCAAGGGGCCCAGGTGGCTCCAACTCCACAGGCCTGCATCAGCATCTATCAATGCTAGGTGTCAACAAAACACTCTACATATGCTGAGCAATAGCACCTGCTTGCTGCAGCATTAGCCCCCACTGTCATTAGTCACCACTTTGCCTACATCATTATCAACAGGGTAATTAGCATTAGCTAAAATTTAGCAATCTAGGTATAGCAGCACTTATGGTAACTCGTTCATCTCCACCCAGTTCACAGTTAACTGGTTGTGCTAGCAGCATTGTTCTGCTCTCCTGCTCTGATCCGCTTAACGTTGTTGTTCAGAAACTCCTGGTTCCACGTTTTATCCTTCAGAGTGACTGTCTTACGTAACAGCATTAAAATCTCTAGTTATGGGGGCATTACTGCCCCGTCAGGCAGATGGATGGATAATGAGCAGAATTGATTCACAGCTCGTCCTGGGGACAACAAATTATGTTAAGGGCATTTATAGAAATTTGAGTTCTCGATAATCTTATAGTGTTACTTAAATTGCCATTAATTAGGCAATTTATTTTTTCATGCCTGTCTCCATGACATCCATGCCTAAGTTGGAATGTGGATTTATTTTATTATTTAATTTATAGTTGTATTATGAGTACATTATTAGTAGACTACAGTCAATTGTTTTCCAGAAAGGGTCCTTATGCTGTTCTCACCATGCCACCAATGTCACGTTTCAAATAAAAATGAGACCATCTGAACAATGCCAAACATGCTGAGCTAGGCACGATGAGTGAGTGATGAGTGAGACACACATGACACTCTAACCCCCAATACTAGTTACCCAGTAACCTCAAGGATTCCTGTGGCGGCTACTTAAGACCTATGTTTATGACAGCTAAGGCAGTCCATATCTCATAAGTTATGTCTACAACTTAGAAGTACGTGCTGAGTCAATGTGTGTGCTCATTAAATGGAATTAAATCAGCTACCAGTGAGTGATACCATAGTTAACATTAAGGCAATGTGTGATATAGAGTAGATAGGCAATATTAGCAGAACAGGGACGTTGGCCTGTGTGTGTTAATGGTAGATAGTGAGAGGGGATCATCACATATCTATTCTAGGAATTCTGGCAAAGGCAGCAAGTAAAAAACACAGTACTAGTTTGTTTAATATAGCAAAATCTCTTCTTTGACATTGAGCTTATCTCATTTGACCTTGTCTATTATAGAGCCAGCCTTGCTAACATCTAACTACTGTCATTGCAAATTATGGGTGGTTTGATACCATTTCAATCCACACTCAAGGGAGGTACACAACCCTTAACAGTGTGATGAAGATGCTGTGTTGTAAGGGACAGGGGTCAGCGTACCTGGAGGGGGCCACGCCCACCAAGGTCGGTCCCAAGCCCCTAAAGAGTGAGCGAGGCCCTTCTTTCTCTAGGATCAACCTGAAACACAATGCAAAAAAATACACAATATTACTCTACCATTACCAACGCTGCATCACACACAAGTGAATCACCTCGTAGCATGTTTCCATGGACAATGTCCGCTATTCATTATTGGCACATAAGAGCTTGTGCTGGCATTTTTTTTCTACTTGTCTTGTCCAATTTCAGGTTGTCTGATAAGCTGCTGAAATTCCAACATACCTGTAACCAATTCCTAAACAATAGGTTTACATAAAAGCATGCTCATGATCAGGTTTTTGTACAATTGAAAACAACGTGGAAACAAAGGCAGGTTTATCCTAAATATGGCATAGGCATGCCTTGCATAACAGAACGCATTGTGCAAATATAAAGACATAAACGCATGCATATTTGCAGTTTCTAAGGGACGGAGAAGAGTTCAACTTCCAGGCGACAGTTTGTTGAGTACACTTCTAGATGAAAAAACAATTCTTCTTCAAAAACACTGAGGTTGCATCAAAACAAACTATAACATTAAGTCTGGGGCCAGAACAACATAACATGCATTCATTAGTTCATCCATTGGCGCCTGCCTACGGTTGACCAGAGGAAGTCCCTTCAGCTATCTGACAAATAATGTGTAAATAATGGTGGTTTTTCAATTCATTATCTGATGTCGCCTGTCACAGGGCATCACATCACAGGACAACACATACATAGACAGACAATCTTCTTCTGACTTTAGTGTCTATGTGGAAGGAAACAAACACCAGAGCCAACAGGCAGTATAAGGTTTGCTGAAAATGTAGTCGCTCACATAAAAAACAATAATGTCTTAAGTACAATATTCATTTCTACTGCCAGGATGACTGGCATCTCATTTGAATGGGATTTCAATTAGTGAATTTGAGGGGCGGCATGGTGCCATTAAATACACTCTTTTTCTAGAGGCTTGGTGCAGTCCTGACATGACTTCTTTAGAAGAGGTCGAGCTATTCTCTTCCTTGTGGGGTGGATCAGATTTCCTTCAACATCAACTGGCAATCTACCTAAATCAAAGAGGTACTGGCTTAAGTGGACACAGAATGGAAAAGGCCTGTCATAACAGACTTGTGGAGGAATGAGGCCAAAACCTCACAAGAAAACAAGTGTATGCCAGCAGTTGGATCCCTTGTGAAATTTCCTGCTTGGCTAAGGCAACTAATGCATGCTCTGTGTGCAGCTTTCCCTAAGGGAAACATTGTGGAGTTGGGTTTCAGGGGTCGGCCGGTTGTCCTTGCCAGGGGGACAACGGCCAGACCAATGAATAGCAACAACAACATGGTTCCTTCTGAGGAAGGAGCTGTGACTCAACAGCCAAACCTTCTTTGGACGACAGGGAGGAGGAACCATTAGCTGGGCTGCACACCAACAATAGTTCCACCCACTTGGTTACTACACTCTGATAACATAAATGGCTCTGCACTGTTTACAACCAAGCAAATGTGAGCAATTCATTACATGTTTTTATGTCTGCAAAATAATGTAATAATAACCATCAGCTATGAATGCTGCCTGAAGTCAAACACATGCAGTATTTAGAGTCTACACTAAAGGTAGGCTTTGGGGCATAACTTTAGTTTAGACTATTAAGGAGTTTTCAACTGCAAGTTTATCTAAATAAGGAGTTTAGTCTGGCTTCATATGTCATTTACGTATACAACAACCCCCACAACAGATACGTTGTTGATCCACCACAGAATAAAAAGTTGGTCAACGAATAGAAATTGATCTAAATCGATCTCTTACACAGGCACAGCAGCAGACCAGTAGCACTGCACTCAATCCAACAGAGCCATTGTGAAAACGAAAGTGAAACTTAAAATTCTACAATTTTCTCCAACGCCTCTTTGGTATAAACATGATATTAGAGTTGTTTCTCTGGAAACAAGCGCACCGAAGTTGAAGCAGAGATTGAACAAGCCGGTATTTAACTTGGTATTTAAAAATGGCAGACTTTGACAATCTGCAAATCTGCCCAGAGGGTTCCTGGTTCCTGCCCCCACCCCCACCCCAGCTAAGTACCAATAGTACTAAGTCTCTGGATAGTTCCTGCGGTCGGAAAACAACATTAGACTTCAGGCAGCATGAAGTCAATCAGGCAGTATTTAGAGTTTACACTAAATGTAGGCGATAACTTTGCCTTATGTAGAGGACTGTGACACTTGAATGTTACAGGTGCCTCACTGGCATTGCGATACATGTTCAGTACCCACTTGAGGCAGTGCAGAGGGCCCGGTGGGGACATGCGGGCCACGCTGGCCCCGTTGACGGTGCTGAGCTGCACCTCAGACACATAGAGGGTGATGGAAGACGACTGCAGACGGGTCTTCACTACTTCCAGTGGACAAGTCAATATGGCTCCTACCGTTCCCCCACACCTGGCAGAGACAGAGATGGGGAAGGAGAGGGAGTATGGGAAATGGGTTACAGAGGGTGGAACAGTAAAGGAGGAGGGTGAGAAGATAGGGCGAGTGTTAATTGCTAATTGCACCAAACATTTCTCAACTGTCTGTCAGTCGAGAAATGGAGATTGGTGCAAGAGTGAAATGTGCGACTCTTCTTCTTCAATGTCCGCAAAAAAATGACTTTGCCAATAGGGATAGATATAGGTGTGGTGCAAGGCAAATTAGCCAACGGTGAAGTTTGTGGAATTCTAAAGATCTCTGGCATGTAGATGTGGAATAAAAGAATGTGGGAGCAGAGAGGCAGTCAGGAATGCTTTGTGTTTCCTAGGGAATAACAACAGTAAGCTTCTGTTCACCACCACACCACATCCCAACCCCACGGATGCACTTATTTTAGTTCACACATTTATCAAACAGGGGTCAAATAGTAGCTGCAAATAATTCTTGCATGCCAGAGTACCAGAGATCAGTGGAGTCCACCACATCAGAACAATTCAGATTTTGGTTAAGTTGTCAATCACATATATATAGATTATATGGATGCTCTGTTTGCAATTGCAACTACTATTTGGCCCAAGTGGCACACAAAATCACTAAACCCTAAGAAGGCTACAACCTATGTTTGCTCGAAAGGTAATGAGCTCTTTAGAAGCAATGTGCTATATCCAACATGCTATCTGATAATGCATCATGGGAGAGAGAGAGAGAGAGTGAAGTGAAGACTACATGAAATGGACTGAACTGGACAGGACTGTACTGGGCTGGGCATGACTAGAAGCCATCAAGAGAGATAACAACACAGCTTATCTTTAGTCAGTTAATTTTCAATCAACACTAAAGGCAATGGGGTGAGAGATGGGAGATAAGTCATGTAAATATTGTTTGGGTTAAAGTAGGCCAATTTGTTATGAAGAGAGCATGCTCTAAATGCTGCAGACTTCAACCCCGACCCCACTTTTCATTATGGACTACAGAACCCATCTTTTAGGCCACCGTTTGACAGATGTCATGTAAGAAATCTTGGAAATCTCATGTCATGTTTAGGCCCATATAACTACATTTTATGTTGCAATAATTTTCAATCCAAATAGTATAGCATGCTATTCCTTTGCCAGTGCAGCCACGTGGAGTACTGGGAAATACTTTGAAACCTAAAATGTGAAGAGCTACTTTTCATTAACATGGCAATCATGTCAGTTGTACACAATGGCAAGTTAAGGGGTTACTTACAAGGAAATAATAATAGTACGCGTTTTCTCTCAGCTGGTTTCTATTTTATAGTGACTACACTTTAACGATTGATCGACTGGTTGGGCACCCTTGGGATACAGTCTACCCCATCAAATCAATCTTAACTTTGATATGGGGTCTGTCAGAAATTATTTTTCATATTTCCCTGCAGAGCAAACACCAAAAATGAATAAGAGTTGCTGAACCTTGGCATGGTGGGTTTCAGCTTTCTAAACACATTGGCACGAATTTTACATTTTGTCGATTTTGCACCCACGTCCAAAAGTCGAGTTAAGAGGAAGCAGAGCCAAACAAAACCACTTAGGAGCTGTTGCATCAGTAACACATGCGGTAGTTTCTAAACGACGTCCCCAACTATTTGATAATAGATATCCTTGTTTATGGTTGGGTACTACAATTGTAAGCGGGTCGATGACCTTGAGAGAGGCGGTTTGGCAGCGTTTGTTTTGGTTATCTGTGGCTTAGCTTGATACTACAAAGATGACACAGCGGGTTCGGGTTATTTCAGAGACATCCTGAGTCGAGGCAGACATACACAGACATAGAAACGTTGACTTTGCTGGTGCATATAACGTCCTTCCACCACAACGACCAACTCGTTCACTCATTTCTTCGTCATTGTAAGTTGTGACATTGAGCTAAAACACCCACGGGTGCACATGCGTGGACAGCACTGGTTAGCCGCCCTCTGCTCCACTCGCTGGTTGTTAGCAACGCGGTTTCTGTGAACATCAGGTTGCCACCCTGAGATCACAGGTACAGCTACAGATCTCCCATTACACGTGCATGTTGGCTAGCAACGACAGCTACAACCCCCGACATTAGTTACGTACTTACCCTCCAGCAAACAGATGAACCAGGGTGTCTCTTTGACTCATTGTGTATCATATTCAGGAACCGTCCACGGGACACCACGGGGGGGACAAGGGGATTTGACGACAAGAAAACTGGTGAATTATATCACCCCCCAAGCTAGCGAGCAACTGCTACTCAGTGTTGTGGTGGTGGAGGTCAGCTGCCAGGAGAAAAAAAGAGAGGACATGTAACTGCTAGCTAGCACGCTAGCTAACGTTAGCTCCCCAAGCTAACGGTTTTCCGGTAGTAAGGCTTGGAGTGAGATCGGCAGTTTCGCGTCTCCTCCTTGTCAAACGGGATAATGCTTCGCCGTATTGTATGTGTGTATAGTGCTGCTGAATAATTCCAGTCAGACAGCAATAGCAGTCTCGCCTCGGCCTCATTCACAGTCGCTCGCCTGCCCCCACTGAGAGCCCGTGGGTCCGATCACAATGTTTATCGTCGAATGGGAAGCCGCAAAACAGAGCCGCTGATTGGCTGGTGGGACTAAGCCCGCCCCCGTCACTACTTTTTCACGTGATAGGGCTTTTATTTTGAAGGAACAGAGATCATTGATAGATAGATAGATAGATAGATAGATAGATAGATAGATAGATAGATAGATAGATAGATAGATAGATAGATAGATAGATAGATAGATAGATAGATAGATAGATAGATTTTTATTTCGAACATTAAAACCAAAATGAATAAGAAATAATAA
>CABFOS010143495.1:5336-17055 GCA_900660315.1 Diretmoides pauciradiatus
TTTTGTGAAGTCATGAGCCCCGCAACAAATCGGTCAAAAGTCAGACAGCCATGCAGTGATAAATCTACACTTCCATGGCATAGTGCGTAAGCCCCGCCCACCTCCCGGAGTTACTGTTGCTATGGCCACCAACCTTTTCAGGTAACGTTAGTATTAGCCAGCTTATATTTTGAACATTACATCATTTCTTTTAAAAGCACTTTAAACTCAGCATAAATTAACCTGAATATGTTAATGAAACAAATTTCCATGACTTTTCCAAAACTTTTAGGATTTTATTTTTTTTCAAGCACTTTTCCAGGCCTGGAAATAACAACTGTCAAATTCCATGACTTTTCCAGGTTTTTCATGACCGTACGAACCCTGAGTGAAACATACCTGAATGTCCCTCGCCCTTTCGTAAGACTGGTAAGCAATCTTCTCCTCCATGCTGGCTAGCTCCTGTTTCAAGTTCAGAATCTCATTCTGGTGCAGTTCTGTTAAGTCATTGAGTTGCTCTTCCAAACGTTCACACCTGCAAAATACAGAAGTGAGACAATAGTAAATCACACATGGCAGTTTTTTATTCCTAGTCATAACTAAAGTTTATAGGCCTATGCTACCTGAATCTCTCCTCTTGTAGGGCCCCCATGATCATTGTGAAGTCCCGCTGATAGTGGGCTTTTAAGTTTTCAAAGGATTCCTCTAGTCGACCTTGGTTGTCCCGGAGCTCTTGGATCTCATGGAGTAGAGTGTCAAAGCCTGAGCCCTGGACATGTTCAAGGGTATTGCCCTTGGAGCTGGGGGGGCCTCCGGGGGCTCCAGTGGTGCTGTTGGCCCCTGCAGAGCCAGAAGTAGCGCTCGAGCAGTCATCCTCACTGCCATACTTTGGACTGGACTGCAGCTGCCCCGCCCCAAGGGTCCTGGTTACCCCTGGGCCAACACCCTCATCTCCCTGTGTGTCATCGAGAGAGTCTTTCAGAGCTGTGATGTTATCAGCGCTGCCAAACTTGTTGCGGATGAGGGAGGCAATTTCTCTGGGCTTGGACACCACAGCTCCAGCTGCAGAATGAGTGGCATGAGAGAAGCTGGAGAAGCCACCTGTCACCTGTAGAGGGAGAGTTGGGTCAGCGCTGAGGCTGGACCACTATGCTATTGTGATATGAATTGTAGCAATCTGTGGCCAACAGCATGCTCACCACTCTGAAAAGTGCAGGTGGCTAAGCTCAGTATAATGACATAAGAAGACAAGAGTGAGGAATAAGTTCAGACATCCATCATTTCAAAAATGAGGCACTTACTGACAAAATTATTGTTGGCATTAAAGTAAGGTTCACTATTAACTATTTTAAAGTTATTTACCATACTGAACTATTTACTTACACAACAACCATTTAGATTATGTAAATGTATGTGCTTTTCAGATATTGAGCAATTCAGAATCAGATAACATTTCCCCCCTAAATAGCTACACTGTTTTCAAATAATATTGAGAGTTTGGGGTTTAACAATAAGGGCATACTGAAATCACCATGGAAACACACACCTTGGCTCCAACATCTTTGAGCCCCTGGTGCATGTCTCGGAAAACATCTTTGGGCTGGCGGGGGATGCCGTTGTGTTCCACCTCGCGAAGCTTTCGATGGTAGTGCTCCAGCTTCCTCTGCAGTTGCTGGATAGTCTGGGCTGACTTCTGGTTCTTCTTCTCAAACACCTGCTTGATGCGTGCACTCTGCTGTTTGTCTGCATTATTAGCGAGTTTCAGATATTCTGCCACGTTATCATCACGTGCGGTCTGTTCTATCTTGATTTGTTCAGTGAGTTTGAGGATCTTTTGTTGTAGTTGGGCAATGGCCTGCTTAGTTCGCTGGGGGTCTGGGGTACTGTCAACTATGTCTACTCCATACCCATCTGCACCGTAGGAGAGGGCATTCGGTGATATGGCAGGGACTGATCCATCATAACGATCCAGCTGATCAAAGATGTGAGCAGAGGAAAAGAAAGGTGGTCAAAAATGAAAAACAAATGCATTTAATGAAACAATGTTAGTGTTTACAAAGCAAAAACATTAACGTCACAGTCTAATGAATTTACTCCTATTTAAATAAAAGGTTCCTCGTGTTGGCCCTCATCTTAATGCTTGCTGGAGTTTAAAATCATCAGAAATGGTGGCATCATCAAGTACTGTAGCAGAGAGCATGCAAATGCAGAACATTTTTAGAAAATCTACTTTTAAAAAAGCTGTGTGTTTTTTGGGATTTTACAGGTGTTGTGCAGCACTTGGACATTGCACAGATTAGTAAAAGGGTGAAGAAAAAACGATTACTTTGAGTTTGTTTAGACCTGCAGGCCTTCTCTGACCTGAAGTACACTCAAGAGACAGCAAAAACTAAATTTAGAAAGGCTTAAAGCACATAACCAACCACTCAAATTCAATCTCTGACCTTCCACTGCTGACAGCTCATCTACCCATTCACCCTTTCATCTACAGTAGGCATATCCAAACCATTAAGAGGCTTTTAACGTATCCCCCCTCCCCTCCCACAATTCATTTAGCTTGGACATTCATCCACAGATATTCTGTATATGAGCCTGTTGTATCTTATTAGATTTTTTTATACCTTGATAGCTATAGAATACCATACATGTATTTCCTTATGGGTGTACACAAAGTCTCCATTACATTTGACTAAGTTGAAATGTTACAAACTTTTAGGTAGGTTGTAACAATTTGTGACGCCTAAGACTTAATTAAGTAAACATTTCAGTAGACCTACAATAATACAAGGTTGTGACAAAAACATTTGTGAAATCATTCAATATACCACTTGCATCAACATTGGGAATGCTTTTGTATTATTTCAACAATGTACTGTGGCCTGACCCTCGTTACTTTCTGGACACTCACCTTGTCAGGCTCCTCAGTGGAGTGGTAACCAGAGGTCAGCAGCATATCAGCCAGGGCTGGGCTGCTGGGTGTGTCAGTGGTCGAGGAGGAGCGTGGGCGTCCAGCTTGCAGCAGGGCCTCATGGGTACTGCGCCTGTGGATTTGGGGACTACCTTTTTGGGGGAGGTCCCCAGTCCCCCCTGCCTTACTTCGGCGGCTCTGCAGGCTGGTGCCTCGCTTCATCATTGGGGGTGCACCTCGGATCTGCTGCAGAACACGGCTCAGAGCTGCAGGAGGGGCGGAAGGGTTGTCAGAATCCAAAGGGAGGGCCGAGGAGGCGGGGGTGTCCGCTCCATCTGGCCCCACATCAGTGGGCTCAGAGGCAGGGGCGCAGGAGGACGAGGAGGCGTCATGTGGGGAAACGGAGGAGCGTCGGCGCTGAGGCTGGAATAACTGCTTCAGGCCATGGCCCAACGCTCCCATGTTCTCCAGGGCATTATGGGTGATTTTGGACAAGCCGTGGTCTGATTCAGACGCCCTCCTGCCAACCTCTGGCTCCACTCGGCCTCCTGTGTCCGGTTCGTCTGGACTCTGCTCACTACTACCCTGATCCATCAGAGGCCTCCAGTCTCTTAGTGAGGGTCTACTGGGGGTGCAGGGGACTAGCTATGCCCGCCAACACACCCCCTCTGAGGCTGGTTCAGAGCCGGGAGCAAAGGGGATGGTGCTCAGTTGGGTCTTTTGATCGTACATGCATCTGTCGCTTGGCTCAATGTCATGCTTGTCTACCACAGAAGGAAAATAAAATGGATTATGACATGCAGCACGGAGTGACAAACACAATAATCAGCAACGGAATATAAAATACAAAGCAGCAAAAATTAGGTTGGCATTGAGACACAGAACTACAGACATGATTGAAAGTTTGTGAACCCTTTGTGTAATCCTTTTCATAACTGAAATAAAGGATCTATATTTACCAATTTCATATATTTTAGGAAATAGTGAAGTAGTAAAATGAAAATAGTTTAAAAGAAGCTAGTGCCGGTGCAAAAACAAGTATCAGAGGAGTAAAAGTGAGCATCATCAGGTGGGTAAAGAACTGCGTATGAAGTTATTAAAAGTCAGACCTTTAATAACTAACTTTAATAACTAACTCTAATTAACTCAGAGTATCTGAGTTTTTGTTAAATAAAAAAATATAGTACATCATATTTATTTGTGCATGTGCTTTATTTGGGATATATTCATTTAAGATGTGAGGTTTAGTTACATTTAGTTGATTTTATAAGGTTATTCCTCTGTAATATATGAAATGACCTCTAGGGTTCAAAAAACATTCAAGCATGTATTTACCCGCTCATTTTAATAACTAGTGTTTCTTTTTCATTTTGTCCAAATTCACCTTTTGTCAGCAATTCATGACTGAAACAATGTAATACAATCTTTTCTTTCTCCTGAGTCAGTAGGAATCAATGTTGACCAAACCTCATAGCATGTCTAACAGTGCCAAGCCACTAAATGAAATAAGCATTTGAAAACAATTTCTGAAATGCAATTTTAAGGGCAGTGCCTTTGGTTGTTTCTAAAATCATGTTTCATTGTTTGTTTGTGGACATTTAAGTCCCACTGTACAAAAGCCCTTAAATTGACTAATTCCATTTCAGAAAGTACACGTTAATTAATAATTAACACAAATGTGAGTGTTTGGATGATGATAACAAGGAGATTACAAATGGTGTGAAAAAGGCAATGGTAAACTAAATGGAAATTGAACAGCATCAAATTCTTATCTGATTGAAGAGTCAAAAGATCCACTGAAGTCTTGCAGAGCATGTAAAAACTAAGCTAGATCTATAGTGCAGAGGAGCATTCCAAGTCTTTGGATCTCAGATGACAGCTTATATAAAGGTTTTTGCTTTGCAAGTGTATAATGAGCGCGAGAGAGAGAGAGCAAGAGAGAGAGAAAGCGAGAGAGAAAGCGAGAGAGAGCGAGAGAGCGGAAGACAAAGTGCTTACCATCAGCCCAGCCTCTCCTCTTCTGACTCACAACTCAGGATTGGCTAAGCGAGATAAAAATAAAAATAAATCTATTTAGAATCAGCTCCATTCTCTACAGGTTATGGGAAAGGACACTTCTGCTGATTCAGGCTCAATTATAGTCCTGGAGTAGTATTACACAGTATTAATCACAGACCTTCAACGCAGAGGTAAAAGTGGTGATAATGGAGGTGTAAAGTGCTACACCTCCATACACAGTTGTGTATATAGTGCTACACCTGATAAGAGATGAATATGTTTCTAAGAAGCTGACTACAAGAAACTTTAAATGACCTAATGGATCCAAGCGTTTTGGTTAAAATCTGAGTCAGCAGTGAGTCAATGCATGATGAACCATTACAACCAGAATAAACACGGAGGCTATCTGCTTAATGAAATGTTGTGACTGAACTTAAAAAAAAGGCAGCTTCAGGGGTCATCATCTACTTCCCATTCATGTCAGTGAAAAGACAACTACACAATATCCTACATGACTGAAATGTAGTATGTAAGCATGCTAGTTCTTTATGGAGCAAAACTCAAAACTGCTCTAAGGAGAACTCACTGTACTATTCAGAACAGTAGTGCACACATAGGGGGGGAAATCCCTCCTGTCCTCTCCATGCCAACAAATACAGACACGTATTCATAATTACTGTTATCATTGAATTTGGAGGGAAACATCTCACTGTGCAGTCTTCCTGCAACTTTTGCCTTTGTGCACTCATCATACTTGATTTTGTTATAATTCTTCAGTTGATTGAATAGACTGGATTTTTTCATTACTTTGAGGTGCAGAATTTCTGCACCTTTATGGCAAGATTTTCACAGTATCTGTGCTTATTTGATACCGTCTGGTTTGTGTATCCATTTTCACCCAAAGTTTTGACTAATGACATGCCAGCTGTTTCCGTTTTGGCCATTTACTATACACATTTAAGTTCAAGTGAACGGCGACTCCTGCCAGCAACATTCACAGCTCATCCGGTTCTTCTATGCCCCGCCCTGCGTGCTTGAATTATATCGGAAGAGCAGACCACTACACTTTATGCTGCGCACTCATTGGCTCTGGTCGGTTGCAGTGTTCATTGTGAAAAGCAGAAGCTTAAAAATGGGAGTTTGATTTGATTGTACAGCAGGTTTTCTGAATTAATTAAGCATTAATTCCATTAGGGCTGCACAATGTATATTTTTAACTGTCACTGTGATATGAATTTGTAACGATATATACATTGCAAAGGGATGCCCGGTCACATCTGATGTTGCCCAAGCTCATTGAACTAGGCAGACAGCTGCTTTTCCAATGTCTGGCTAACTGCCTTTCCACCCACCCACTCAAGCCAAGCTCTCTCAAGCTGCACTGAGTGGCTTCTGTAAATGAACAAAGTACAGACTACAGTGAGCCACAAACCCACTGTCAGTTACCGGCATGTAAGCATTGCACGCTTAATTATGTGTAGGCTAAATCTATCTATTGCATTATAATTTCACAGACACACAAGCCCGTTGAGTAAGTAGTACATTGTTGAATTGAGACATATGTTTTTGAATATGCAGTACGTAACATATATATATACTGAATACATAAACTCGACTCAACATGGCAGTGGTATCGAACACTGGAGATATTGCTCATCTTAAGTTGTTCATTCACCGCATGTTGAACTTCTTCAAAATACTAGCAAAAATTATTGGCACATTTGGACATCCCGACAATCGTGTGGGATCTTCTCAATCTTCCATCAGACCATTGGTCAGGACCGATTAGAGGACTTTACAGTGAAGTCAGGAGGAAGAGTTATATTACCGTAAGTAATATTAATGATAATAATGAACTGATGATCATTTGGGAACTCCTACTTGAAGTGAATTACTGCCATTACTACAACTACCATTACCTTCTTTCTGATAAAACCTATTTTGCATTCAGCTGGATTTTACATGTAGGTGGGGAGAGAAATAGTGATAGTGACTGTAAGGCAAGAGAGCAAAGAGAGTTGGAAGATAGTTTAGTTGAGAATAAATGAGTCATGCCCCTTACTCAAAACACGATTGCATTGCATTATGGACTATTTAGGGTACCGCCAGTGGAGAAATTGGTATCTCTTCCTTTTCTACTATGGATTTCTACCTATGTGATTGGTGAAATGTGCAATATGGCAGTATGTGCCCTGATGTACCCTGGCTTAGTCTTGGAGTACCCATACAAGCTGCTTTACAGGGCAGAGTGTGCTGCATGTTTCATTAAGCCCTAAAGAAAATAACCAGAACTGAAAGTGATGAGTCTGATGTATGTTGTGCATACATAATTTAGCAGAAAAAATAGAAACATTACTTCAAGAGTCAGCATACCTACTGAGTATCACTTCACTATCACAAAAAGCCGGTAGTAAAAACTGCTCCATTAGTGATGCACAGGTTGACTCATTACCTGCAGGCCCTGCTGTTACATCTGTGGTTGTGGATAAGAAAGCATTTTGTTTAGGGGCAGGCAGAAGTGGGCAGGTTTAGTGGTATTGGAAAATTCTAGACAATTAACATCCTTGTACAAAGGCTATATCTTTTTAAAATCTTTTTATCTTTCATACTCAATAGAAATGAGAGCCAGTGTCTAAGCCAACTAAACACGAGTTCACATTTTGTTTGTGCCACTATGACAAACATCATGGCATTTATTTGCCATTTTTATTAAACAATTTAAACAACTGGTCTCCAACCACGTGCCATCACAAGCCACTATGCAGGTTTTCACTATTGCTTTATACAGTAGATTGCAGCTGCCTAATGTAGTTACACACCTTGCTGACTTTTTAGTGTACATGTTATTGATAGTAATTATAAGTCTGTCACTCATGTATTGATCATAATAGCCAGATTTGTGTCGCAAAGTCAAACACAGGATAGTAGCCTAGCCTAAGCTAGCACTAGTTATCTCCATTCCGATGGAAGCACACTGGCCTCATCCTCCTCTAGACCGAGGGCTCGGAGTGTTCTCTAACTGAAGTGGGTCAGCCAACATTCGCCTATCACTCTCTCCACCAGCTTTGCGCATGCAGCATTTCAAGGTCACACCAGAGAATGTATTTGAGCATGTCCAATAGTATTTATGCTTCTGCTTATGCTGAGGAGACATTGCTTCCAAAAGGCAACTTGTTTCCCTATGGCCCAATTTTGAAATGGAAGAAGGCTTAGGTCACTGCTATTAAGTAGAATATTGGTATGAAAATGCTTTTTTAGCCTTCCACGTCTTATCCAAATCAATTTAGCTCTTCTCATGATACAGCGATAGAATTATGATGGAGGGAGATGCAACTCAGCAAGAGCCTAACTGCAAATAAGCATACCTTCAGTGGTGGTCATCAGCAGATGTTCTGTGATCTCTTAAGACAGGGGGAAAAATATTCCAAGGGATTTTCCAACAACAATTCCCCTGGATAATTTTTCCAAACAAAAATCTGGTGGGATAGCTTTCAAACTGTAGTCAGCTGCTTCCATGGACATTTAGAAAAATGACATGCTGCAAAGAAAAACAGTGAGGAAAGACAATGTGAGTGTGTTTGTTGTGAAGGGAGAGTTGACACTGCCAAACTAACTATCCTCAGAGATACAGGAATCTTTTCTCAGTTTGTGTTCATATAACAGGTCCTTCATAGAAGAACATATGGTCATTAAATATGTTGACATAAGATTTGCTCTCACACTTTCAGTTATCAAGGCATAGCCTCGCGATTTCCCTGCAATTACCTCGTGTTGTGAAAGTATCTGCTGGCCAGGCTACTTTACCACTGGAGGTGATGATTACTTCACCCAGACAAACACCTGTATACACCTATTCTTTCACCGAGAAGCCGGGTCCCTGCATAAAAGATTAATGTGCCAGTGTGTGGGTTGATCCATTAAACAATGTTTTAACCACACATCTATGAGGCCTTTTAGTTTAATTAATCGTATAATGTTAATTAAGACAGCTGAATGCCCCCCTGATAATATTTGCAGCACATGAACCATGTACCTCTGCTGGCTTTATGTTAGAGCTACGCCCTTATCGAGGGACCTGGTGAGAAAATTGCCAAGCATGATAATAACAAATCACAGAGCAATTTAACAAACTATGGTAAACAAGAATAACGTTGTGTATAAATATATTGCTTTTTTGCATGAATGCATGGCGCTGCCCAGACCCTTAGCATCAGCATCCCCGCGTTAGCAGTAACAACGCTGTAGTAACGTAGATCTGACTATTACCTGAAACGAAAACTTGTTCCTGAAACACACCAGATAGCTCGCTAAGTTTGTATGGGAACACAATTACATGTAGTGTGTCATGGCGTGTAAGTGAACTGTGTAGTAACGTATACAAAACTATTGTGTTTGAGGAAAAAACACTCGGTGTGATACATTAAATGTTGTTAATAAATATAGGCTACAGTTATGAATGGTTATCCCTGCAAATAGCCTGAGCCCAAAGGTTTAGGGATAAGAGGGGATGACATTAGCAGCTCAAGTAGGCCTGGCCTTAAAAACATTCAACTGATAGACATATTATACAAAAACGCCAATCTGGGCTATCGTTTTATTCGAGTGTATTACTACCTATTATGTTAGATAACGTCTGAGTATGTTGCCCCCGTTTTGATGGCTCGTCTGCCCCATACGATGAGCAGCTAGCTTAGCACTCCGAGCTAACCTGCTGCACCAGAGGGTGCTCCTTTTACTGTACGGAGCGAGCCGACGGGGCGGGGCGGACGAGTCGCGGTAGGGTAATCAATTCAACGGTTACCTTCACTTTCTGTAGACATAACAGCCTTCCTTTATCACACAAGACCCCAAAAATGTAAAGTGTGTAGCCTGATTACCCTCCGGGTCAGGTGAGCTCACCGCAAGTTCAAAAAATGAGAAGCAGAAGGTTGCACAATGTCTGTGACAACGTCGCTCCACCATCTCGAAGATGCACTGAACAGTTCAGTCATCTAGTATCAAGCTGCCGCTACTGCCTCCCACCATAAAACACCCAACTCGTCACACCCAGGTGAAGCATGATAAATATGTTGAAAGGGACACTGTTGTGGTAACATTATCCCGAATCCTCTGGGGTTAAGAATCCATTCAGAACCTCGGGTCTCACCCTAGACTAATTACTTAGAGCCAGAGCATTTGAGCTAGAACTTAAAAGTCTCCTCCTTGCATGTTTGTGTATTTCAACTCAGAATACTTCCAAAAGAATGGAACTAGTCTGGTTTCCACTACGAGGCCAAACTGCTGATTCAGGTTTACTCATTTATGTGGCATCTTTATTTTGCAGGAAATTCATGACTTAACATTCGATTACCGACAGATTACCTGTAACTAGCCTTGCTGACAGAGTTGGCAAATATGTGCTCAACATGTTTGAGTTGACTTGCTATGTGCGGCCACTGAATGCATAAAACAGTTGATCACCATTTAATGTAATCAGTGTGCAAACTTAATGTAATCCATCAAATTTCCATAAAATGACTCATTTGTAAAATTGCTTTATCTTCCATGATTTGAGAGAATTCATTTCAGTACATAGGTATGGGATTAACCATTCCAAACCGGACAGCACCATTATAAAATAGTGCTCATTTAGGCTTTAAAAACTCACTCATCCACTGTCACCTACTATCCCTCCAGGCTTTCTTGATGACACCTTAAATGGGTGTCTTCAGATTCTAGTTTCAGTCCCTGACGTCCAAGTCTATTGAGTAATAAGCACAAGACGGTCATAAACAGTGTTACAATCAGGAAACCAGGGGACAAACCCAAGATTTCACCATTCACTGAAATGTAGTCATGCAAATCGGCCTACCAGCTGAGAACGTTGAATAAGGCCTTGGTAGAAGAAACTAAGTGCTAGACCTAAGTGAGTTTTGCTCTACAGCATGTAACATAATCCACCTGTCCAAATCATTAAAGACGTAAACAGAATAAATCGTCGCCCATCTGGACTGAGCTGGATTACAAGACACGCGCTTCCTCGCGTCTAGCTGCCCCGCCTGTCACTTAGCTGCTGGCTAGGCTGCTAGCTAAAACAACCACCGCTTCAGCCATGGTTAGCCAGCTACAGGCAGCCCGGACACGCCCGCAGCGACGACAATGCCCTTGTACAGCATGCATAACGGCACATCAGAACACCTTTCATTGATAGGAGTTCGCAAAATTACTGTTTTACAAGCTTCAACTTACATGGGCGCTGAGAGGATTGTGTTGATGACCGTTCATTTCTCCCGATGGGACACGCCTACTGTGACGTCACATAGCGTGCCTGACGTCAGTACCAGACATGATAACCTCCCAGTATGATCCATGCACTTAAAACAGGTTGAATGAATGTCTTTCCCAACTGATAATACGTTTTTAAAGTAAAACTGCCACGTTTTATAGTCATCCATTATCTGAAACCTCAAGAAAACAAATAGTCATAGTATAAAGTGTATGCTTTTTATTACCTCCGCCCAAGGTGAGAGGTAATGTTTTCGGTCGTGTCCATTTGTTCGTTCATTCGTCCGTGTACAAGATTACGCAAAAACTACCAGCCCTATTTTCATGAAACCTGGTGGAAGGGTGTAGTATCGGTCCATAGGGCGCCGCATACAGAGGAAGTGAGGTCTAATTGCTTAACACATCATCATCCAATTTTCATGATACCCTGTGGAGGGGTGTAGCACGGGTCAAGGAAGAGCCCTTTACATTTGTGAGAGAATCCGAATCACAGGGCGCCATGTAGAGCACCATGTAGAGCACCATGTACACAGGAAGTGAGGTTTACTTGTTTAACTCATCATCCCTTTG
>CABFOS010143500.1:0-16580 GCA_900660315.1 Diretmoides pauciradiatus
GGGAGGCTCACCTCACACTTTGAAAACCTCTGGCCTAGCTAATCTAACTAAGACCCCAACCACACTAGTGTGGATATTTAAATATCTGGATATTTGAGTACTCCGGATAAATAAATATCTCTGACCACACTAGTGGATTCACTCAAATATCTCTGCCCACACGTAGATCCAAAAATCTGATCTGATCCGATGTGGCTCATTGAATATTCATAATAAAGCTACTTGATTGGTCAATGAAACGTAGCAGCGTGATGACGTTCATTTTGTTGTCCGGAAGCTACGTAACGTTGCCTCCATGCGGTTTTGTTTGGGCTTTATCTGTCATGCGCGAACAGTGCGTACGTCACTGGATTTTTAGATATGCGGAGAATATCAACCACACCAATCCACTGAATCGGATATTTTCCAATTTCTCCACTTCTTTATCCGGTTTCAGATGTGTGCGGATATCTGGGAAAAAATCTAGAGTTCGTGTGGTTTGGAGGCCGAATCGGACAGAAATGTATGCCGATCCTAAATATATCCGCACTCGTGTGGTTGGGGCCTTAGTCACTATCTTACCTGTGACGGCAGCTGTGACATTCCAGCTCTCTCATGTAATGTTTGGCGCTGTAGAGTTGTGCTGGGTCAAATTTATTTCAGTTCACTAACTTTTGATAACAAACGACTCTCAAAATGTCAAATATTGCTAATAAATTATTTTCGATATGTTTATGTTGTGTACATTAAAATGTGGTATGCAGAAATAATTGTAAAAAGGCTTGAACTAAAGCTAACTCTTGAGAATGATATGAGAATATATGATTCAAGTACACTTTGACAGGACTTAAGCAGGAGTAAACTACTCCCCTAATAAAACCATCAGTACTCTCTCTCTCTCTCTCTCTCTCTCTCTCTCTCTCTCTCTCTCTCTCTCTCTCTTCTCTCTCCCTCCCCCTCTCTCTGACCATTGAGGATAAGTTATCATAGCAGCCCTTACAGTTATACCGTACCACTGGACATTTACTGCCGCACATCAATAGGGTACCTGTTGGAAATTAACAGCTGGCAAAGAGGGGATTTCTGCCTTCCCGGGGGCAAAATTGCAAGCCTGGCACTTTCTAAAGCCCCATTTACATTTGAGAGGAGTCAGAAGCAGGGGAGCACCACTTAAATTTAATTAAGGTCCCAGTGAGAAAATGCTAATTGTGGCATAATCAATGTGATACAACAGGTCATTTGGCAAAGACAAATGCAGGGCCAAGAGAGTGTACATGGTTGAGGAACTATACTGTGGTAGGCCTAGTTGGGTGTAGCACGACTCGCTACCCCCGAGTCCACGACAGACAGAGACAAGGCAGGAGAGGAGGGTAAAACTTTATGGTATGCAAAAACCTGAGTAGTTACTAAGGAACGACCTGATCATTAATGAATTGTTAATGAGTCAGTCGTTCCTGTATATCTCTGAATCGAGGACTATATAGTAGATAATGATGGGTTACTAGAGAACCAATCTCGGAACCCAGAGTGATTATCTTTCTTTATGATTATCTTTCTATTACTTGCCATTTAACTGTAGCGTCTTGTGGATCACCTTATTAACAGAATAGAACACATGCCAGATGTAAGTTGGCTAAAGTAATGACGAATCAGTTTCAATAATAACAGACTGTTGGTCTTGGCGGAGGTCTGCGCTCTCCCAGTGCCCTTCTGGTTCTTTTCTTTTCTTAGTAATTTGATTGAATGATTTTTCAGTTAAAATGGTTTTTTAAACCTTTTCAAATATTCCTGGAACTTTTCTGCTTCATGACAGTTCATTGTTTGCCACTTTATGGCTGTTGATCATGATTTTGATTGATGATTTAACCATTGATCATTTTGGCTATGATTTTTAAATTCTATGGAACTGAAAGCACTCCATATAATGCACTGAATTTGTCATTACTTTAGCAAATTTGATAACATTAAAATGCATTATTTTGTTGAAGACTGGTATGTGTTCTGTTCTGATCCACAAGACGCTATAGTTTAATGGTAACTAATGGTCAGGTCATCATGAAGTAATGATTCAGTACTCAGTAACTACTCAGTATGATGCACCACTTTACAATATGGTACACAAAAAGAGTAACTAATAATTACGTAATTAGTAAGAAACTAGTCGTTACTACTTTGTGCCGCTCAGTGGATGAATCATAGTTAATCAGGAACGACTCATGAAAGAAAGTCGTCGTTATTCCAATTCACTGATACTTATGAACTAATCATTCCCTAATGTTTCATTCATATAGTATTTCCCAGTGTGTTCTCTAGTAACCCATCATTATCTACTATATAGTCCTTCATTCAGAGTTATTCAGGAACTACTCATAACCATTCATTAATGATCAGGTCTTCCCTCCCTCGTTCCTTACTCATATTTTGGTGTACCGTATTGTAAAGTGTCACAGAGAGCAGAGTTAATGGGCCAGCAGGCTGTTTTATTCACATATAGTCAATATATGACTCGATGTTGTGCTTGGCGAGCAGCAGGGTCAGCCGTGGAGCACCAAAGCCGGCCAGTCTGCCAGGCTTCCAAGAACATACCAGCTCCAACCCCGACTGACCAGCTCTCTTCTGGGAACAGGGACGGTCGCCGCTGCTGGTCTCTGCTCTGCTTTGTACAAACCACTCACACATGCATACACAGGTTAAAAGGGATCTGGCTGCAATCAGCCTTAATTGGCAGCAGCCGGGACTGGATACAGGGAGTCCACTGACTCACAACTCTCTCTGTATCCAGCCTATGCCACCTCCTCCCCCCAGTCTGCCATATAGGGTTATAGGTGGGTACATCCATCGGAGGGAATTCTTGGCTGATGATGCTTAGCTTAAGGATGGAAGTGGTCTGGCAGGTGCCCAACCTCTACATACACAGCTGGTGCTGAGTAGACATTTCAGCAATGCGGTTCACCCTGACCATTAGATGATTGCCTCTGTGGTTTTGTAGGGAGAGTGAGACTTGTTATGTCTTCAGCATGTCCCCTGCAGAATCATGGTGATGAGAACTTCAATCTACCACAACATCCTTGGGGATCTTTAAAAAAACGCCCCACTGTTTTCTAACACATTTCCAAGCACACAACCTGTAAAACACCAGCAAACATATAAGCAATCTCTGATGAAAGAAGCCTTCAGATGGTTCTTCAAGTATCTTTCAGTTTCACAACATCGGAATTAAATTGCTACATTATTTCCCTATTAAAATCAGAGGTCGAGAATAGTTTCCAATCTCAAAAACATCGACTTCCACCTCAAATAACCGTTTTTAGTGCTGAAAAAATGTGTTTGGCTCTATTACACAGCGTGCTAGCGAGCAGCCTGGGTCTGAGCGACATCTGAGCATTTGCACTCCATCATCTACAGTCTAATACACATCAGGGTTTTGCCCAGCAATCTCATTCCTCCTGAAAGTGACTAGCAATTTGAGCTTGGGGAAATGGTTATGCCCAGTAATCAAAATACTAGAACAGCGACGGGTGCATGCATGCACGTGTGAAAGTAAGTGTGTGCATGTTTATAACTGAAGATTGTTGCTTCAACACAGGTGACGATTTAAAAGTGTGTAGCATGTAACTGTGTGTGAAGAGTGTGCAGATATTTGTGTGTGTGTGTGTGTACTGTACATTTTGTCAGAGCTGTTTTGTATAACAAACAGACAAGCTGACAAACTGGAGACAACACGAGAATAAGAGCAGATCAGACAAATTATAGTGTTTGAGCTGCCTTTGTTCCACTTCCTTGGACACCAAACCTTTGATGTGAGGAAATACAAACTTACGTCAATCACACATTTTAATTTCTAGAATGATAAACTCAAAATATATTCAGTTCTATTGCATATGCCGTATTTATGCCCGGGTCCATCAAGGAAATGAAAAGGGCACACAATGGGGAACCTTGAATAAATGGTTCTGTGAAAAACAGTCTAACAATACACAGGATATGAAGTAACAGTCCCTTATGCCACAGTTTACAGAGCATCTTCTAATGCATTCACTTGGACACATCATCAGTGTCCCATTCATACCTAAAGCATGACCCTACTGATGCTCGCCATAGAGGATAAAGCATCATGCAGGCAGCAGCATTCACTGACCTATCCGATGTTACAGGTTGCAGGGTTGAGTGTGCGAGAGCGGGCGAGTCACTGGGGTTATCGGGCGGGCTCTGGCACCTTTCTTTCCTGATGATTCATTGAGTTAAGCCCATGACTGGAACAAACCCCGTCAATACCCATCTGTCAGGTTACGCCTCAGCCACAACCATCACTGACTGGCTCTAATTGCTGCCTTAGTCAGAGCCTTTTCTGCCTGTTTTAAATCCCATCCCCAATCCCATATTCACTAAGTAGTGCTGGACTTTGATTCAAACCCTTGGCATCCAACCTCCACAGGCGTGACGCGACACTCGCTAACTTTCAATGTCAGCTCAGAATAGCTTGGCAATCCACCCAAGGTACTGTAAGCTCCACAAAATCCGAAATCCGCCTCACCTCTGCCCACAGCATCAAGTCTGGTTTCAAGATACAGTAGTGCTTACTATGTCTTGTGGGTTTGTCCAGATCTACAGCCATTTTTCAATCTCTGCCAACAAATGCTTCACTACTTAACCTCTCCCAAGCAAAACTCATTTTATTTGTTCTTTGCTATCAGCTAAAGAATTAATTTCCAACCGCTTAGTCTGAATTGCTGCTGCCAGTGTGTTTATAGACACTGGGCCTTCGATGTCAGATGAATCCCTGTCAGTAAAAGCCACTCATTCAAATTATACATTTATAACATAACCTATCCAGCAACTGCAATATGCACATATAGAACACATTAGGGATTTTTTAAAGAAATAAGCATCTCAGCCATCCTGGAAAGAGTCCTGAGACTTGATGCGCCGCCCGCGACTGACCTGGCGGGACAGAAGAGAGGTGCATCGGCCGGGAGAGACGAGCTGGAAAGCCTGCTATGTACTTATGCTATATACAAACAAAGTAGCATGTGAGTCCGCTGCAGTACTGAAGTCCCTACAAATCACTACCCTGCCCTGGGGTCAGCGACAGACAGAGACACAGACAGGATGAGGAGGGTCCACGGGCCGGCGGGCTGCTTAATTTGTACAAAACAGCATCAAAACTCGCTGGTCTTGGCGCACCTCCAGGTCAGCCTCAGAGCCGCAAAGCCAAGTCTCAGGACGCTTTCCAGCTCCAAAGCTAATTAAGTTTTTTATTTTTTTTTTTTTTTGCAGTGTCCAGTTCCAGTATGTACCAAAGACTTGTACCAAAGGCCGTTAAGTGCATTGAAGACTTGGTGGTGGTGGTGGTGGTGGTAGTGAACTTCGAGTGTTTCCTTGAGAAAGAATGTTTGAAGCCAGTGTAGGGATTTGATTCTAGGACGTTATAAAAAACAACATTTTTCTTAAGAAAAAGTGACAAGGGGCATCCGTTATACAGTGAATTAAATGTGAATGGCCTAGATTGGAAATTAAAGTCACTACTGTGTGATTCATGTAGACATTTTAAGAGACTGACACCAGACTTCTTAGAATTCTTGACAACACTCAATGCTCATTTCATGCTTGCTAATTCACCCTTCTAATCTCTTACTGTAATTGATTGAACTGATTGAAAATGATTTGCGATATCATGTAATATAAAAAGAAAGACATGGGTAAATACAGGGAGTCAAGGGATGTGTTTTAATTGCTGTCGTAAATAAATACAGTCGTGTTTTCAGAGGGGAAATGATATGTGAACCAGAAAGTTTTTTTCCTTGCAAATTACACATTTTTTTCTCTCCAGATGAAACAGTCTGAAATAGTGAAATAGTGTTGGTGAAGCCAATTTCTTTGAAACACGCCACATTGTGTGTTGTCCTGACGTATTGCTCGTTTAGCAAAGTAAAGTGAGCACATCCATTATCAGTCACCGATCAAAAGAACAGGGAACGGAGACAGGTGCCATGACCTCAGTTAGCCAGGTCTTATTGAAAGCCTACTGGATAGAACTTGGCTTGTTAGTTTCTCAGAATGCTCTGTGGAAACTATAAATATATCTTCCTGCCCGGGGTGTTATACGTAACAACCCTGGCAGGCTAGAAGAGAGGAAACACAGGTGAAGGGGTTGAGACAGATAAGCAGAGGATATAACCACCTGTTGTCCACAACATTGATTGAGATCAAATCTATTTATCTCATTCAGGCAGTGGAACATGTTGTACTCTTGAATGCCCAGTTGCACTGTGCTCACACATCTTTCTCCATCTTCTGATTTTGTGCTATTTTGAGCTTATAAGCCCTGTGCAAAGCTTTCTGCTCTTTTATGGAAAATGTGGAATATGTCATGCACATTTAAATGGAATGCATACAATATGATAAAAACCAATAAACCGTAAGGCCTTTAAATCTGCAGGAGGCCTTTCTTTCATACATGCATGCATACATATTTATAGAAAATATGAGTTTTTCTATGGGAAGAGCGACTCTTTCTCAGCGTACAGCTCTGTTTTGTTAGCCCTGTGACATCGTAATTTTTGATGGGCTTTGAAAGCAGCAAGAGGATCCACTGGCCTCAGACCTGCAGTAGACTCAAGGTCACAACGAACAGACCCCCCTGTGGAGAAAGAAAAGCTGTCATCACATAAAATGGGCGTCTCCACAGAAACTCTTCTCTTTTAAACCTCTGCTACCTTCTCTAAATCCCTTCAATCCTTCAAGATGATCAGATGTATTGGGAACAAACTCCGAGGTCCATTTAGCTTTCTGTCAGATGCCCTCTAGATTTCCCAGATGTATCGCACAAGATCTATTGAATAAGGATTTGGCACGTCTAGTGGAAGGATTAATAATCTGTGTGGGAGCGATGCAAGGAGGGCGTGCTGTGTAGGCATATTCACCAAGCCCCGTAGAGTCAGCTAGAAGGTGTCATCAGAAGTATGAGAGATGCTTTCCTCCTTGGACAGAGTTATCAGTCCCAAAGGTAGAGGTTGTATTTATAGGGCCATATGTTTTTTTTGCTGCTATTATAAATCTGAGCCACCAGGAACCATCCCAGTGTGTGGGTGTCGTCTTTACAGAGGAGTCGATAACCGGTAACAAATTCCATAGATTGGAGTGCTGTGGGTAATCATGAATCTGGATGATATGTGACTGTGATTTGTGTCTCTTTCACACACCCCCACACTGCAAAACTCATGAGTTGTGCTTTGGCTCTGAAGCGCAAATGCTGTGAAAATGATTTTAAGACATTTATGTCAGGAATGGCAGGGATTAGGCGCTTCAACCTGCCGCAGTAGAGCACCAGACTGAAAGAACTTTCCACCCATTTGACCTTCCTGTCTCCTCTTTTCACAGCAAAAAAAGATTCTCCATGGCATTGATCATCTGAGAATCTTTCAACGAGGACTCGCCAAAAAAGACGTGGAGGGGAAAAACAGCGCATGAGTCAAAATAAACTTTGCATGGACGATTGTAAATAAGTCCCAAAATAAAAGCTTAACAGAAAGCTCTCTTGACATTGACCAAAGCCCCTGTGAGGAGGGAGATATTTTCATCCTGAGAATGGTTGAGGACCATGAGATCCTTAAGCACACAGGGGGAACAGGGACTTGGAGTATTTCTGTAGATCATTGAAAAACAGGTCTGGACCCATAGAAAACCACTGAAACAGAGATGGATGACGAGCATTCGCTGAATTCCTAACTGGGAGACAGAGAAGTTTCCAAACTACATTTTCAGATCCCACTGGAAACTAATCTCAGGTGCTTTTCTTTGCCAATGATCAAATATGGTGATCAAAACCACTTAGGACCAGACCACAGTGATTTAAACCTGATCTGGTTTGAATAAGTGAGGAAAATGATAAGACGCTACCACTCTTTGCTATATCCCCAATTCAGGAGTAGGTCAGGTATTTGGGACGTTAAGACATTATCAGTGTACTAATATGTTACACTCACGATTAATGATACTCAATTATGACAAATCTCTAAAGTGTGTGAGGGACCCCTGGGTGCACATCAATATTTAGGAGCAGCCCAAATTCTTCCATGAAGGGAACAACACATGGTTGCAGTTAGGGCTGAGAGTGCACAAAGACAAATGTGTGTTTTCAGATGTACGCTCATGTACAACATGTGCGTGCATGCTTTTGTATTTGTACATTGTCTAGTCTGTCAAGTTTAACGGATGCTGTGCAACAGCAAATGTGTTTGTTATGCCTCCTAGCTTCTACTTTTATCGATCCACATTCTGTGTTCTACGACCCCATATGCTCTGTATTCAAGGCATAAAAATTGAAGTCAATCTTAAGAGTGTGAATCACTCTGAGGGTCTGTCATCTGTCTGTCAGCTATATTGGGGATGCGACTTGACAGCAACCCAGCTCTACCATTAGAACTCCCTTTGGGCTACTGATTGTGAAAAACCATTAATACTCTCTTGATCAGTGGCTAATGGGGAATGTTCACACATTTTTTCCCCTGTATCCATTTTGCTGTTCTCACTCTTTCACCCTTCCTGTCTTTCACACATATTCCCTCAGTCCCTTTGTCACGCTTCCTGCTGTTGACTTTACCACAGCCTCTTCTCTTTCCTCTGTTCCATCCTGCATTTAGAAGGTGTGAGCTTATGAAGCTGTTTTCTTAATTAGAATAAAAAGGTGCTGTTCAATTTGAGCTCAGGTAATGCATCAGTGCCCGGGGTGAAAGTGATGAGAAACAGTTAATTTCAAGGAACATTGGTTTTTGGAGAGCTGATTGTGAGGTTGAATAACATATGACCATTATTTCCCATTAACAGCGTGTTCTTGATGAATATTTGAGTGAAAACGCATGAGTCAAATATTACTTTCTTTAAAACGCTGTGAAAATGTCATGAAACATTTCAGTAATATTCATTTGCGAAGCTCTCCAATTCATTGATGACACATAATAAATACACTTAGCCATGCTTCACTTTAACCCAACAGACAATACAAAAATATGTAATTGGTTGAAGAAGCTACTAGGGCAGCAGGACGGCTTAATGAGTAGGGAGACCACCCTGGGTTGACAAGCATCTTCCCTGCTGAAGTGTGCTTGAGCAAGACACTGACTCCCTACCGGCTCCGTGACTGTTCACCTCCCTGTGGAAAGAGAATTTACCTACAGGTATGTAATAATGCATCATGCTGTATTATACAGGAATGATTAGGAGTATATCTCTCTTGGACTTCACCTGTAGTGGCACATTCTCAAATGCTTTCTTGAATTTGACTACACTGAAAAAGAGGCCTTTAGAAATATTGACTGCACGTTTGACTGATTTGAATGTTCATAGTACTTAGCAGACAATGAGAACAACCCAATTTACCAGAACTGAAAATCTCTATTATATAAGATCATAATATTATCATAATGGATTTTGACGAGAGTCTGGATCACACAGAAAGGGACAATATGAGTTATGTTTGGGTTACAAGGCCCCCTGGCGTGGGCGTAGCCCGCTTTATTGATTCCACATTCAAATCGTTAAATATCATAGAAGCTCTCTGAAATTTGTTAGTTAATATTTGAATGGTGACTACTACATAAGCCCATAAGCTTATAATAAAAATAAATATGAACATACATAATATAATGCTATACCATTATATCTAATCTTCAAATATGGGAATTCCCTTTCTGAATCTGATCAAAATGAAGTGGGGTCAGTGCACTACATTAAGTCATTGCTACCAGATCATCCACTGTAGTTGTTTCTGTATCTGAACTCGTGGCAGTTGATACATCGCTGCTCATTGTTTGGGTTTTCCTTCTCTACTGCCCTTAGTGAAGTCTGATAACTGTTGTGCCAACTTGATCATAATCTCTGGTCTTGATCTTGCAGAGGAGGGTTATGTGTCTTATCTTACCACCCCCAGTGACCCTACAACTTTAAAGAGTTATCACACAATCTTAAACATAGCCTTGTATAATATATATACACAATATTATATCCATATTATATCAAGCACAATATTATACCCAGTGCCTACTGTAAGTAATAGCCAAGTAGTGAATTTTACAGATAACAAACTACTATGAAACTGTTGCCTAGACTATAAAGACCCAACCCCATGGGATCAGTTGGGTTTCCCTCAGGAGCAAAGGATGCTGGGATAGCGGCATCCGGCCACAAACTGCGGAAATTCCTCAGCTTGTTAAGCATCTCTGTTCATGTTGTGATTCTGATTTTGGACCAATTTGATCAGTCTGGGATGACAGATGTTCCAGTTTGTTTAGAAATTCATTTTTGTGTTTAAAGCTGCAGAGAACAAGAACCAACTTCCTCTCTGCTACATGCACGACTTCATGCCACAAAGGAATGATGGGTCAAGCTGCAAAAATGTTAATAGACTGAACACATGGACAACTACATGCTATATACTATACCCAATTGTGACATTCATTCATTTTCCATAGCCGGTTATTCCTATTCAGGATCATGGGGGGCTGGAGCATATCCCAGCATGCATCGAGGGGGAAGGCAGGGAAGGCATGTTGCCAGTCCATCACAGGGCTCCAATGATTACAGTTTGATCTCAAATGCTGTCTGAGATGTCAATAGCACGGTATGAGCCTGCAGCCCTTGATCCACCACGCACACACGCACGCACGCACGCACACACATATACACACACACGACCAGGTAGTTCTCTTAAGAACAAGTTCTTATTAAATAGGACAGCCTGGCATGCATATAGTCATATTAACTGCTTCTGTTCTCATTAGTGGCTTCCTGCCTCTCCCTGTCTTCCTCGTGAGGCCTAACCGAAGGCCTCTGTTACAAGCTTCCCATGTGAAAACTGGTTTGGCTTGCCAAAAAGGCCATGGACCTCCTCTACCATGGAAAGCCCCCCTCCCATCTCCCCGTCCTGTTCCCCTGTTTCTCCATGTGCGGTTGGTTGATAAGCTGGCCAAGCATGTCTACTTGCCTCATTACTAATGCTGGTCAACCACCACCCACTTCCCTGAGGAGCACCAAACCACACAGGTGGAGGGACAAGAGGAAATGAAACTGCCCCTCTGTAGTGGTACTTTAGTGCTAAGTTAGTGCATATGATACTGTATACTGCATATGCATTTGGTTGACATACATTTCTGTCTACCCAGAATCCCCTATGGTGTGCTTCTATGTTTGGAGGTGACCAAGGACACTCAGCGTTGACCCTCACCATATCCCCACTGGAATTACCCTTTACGCAATGACGGTGTGAAATCAGGATAAAGTACTTTGGAAAGCTTTTTGTTACTCAACCTACATAGGGTCACTAAAGGTCCAGACACTACATAAAAAGTACAGGGAAGGCGTCATGGGACTGACCCTACATGTCCGACATACACAATAAAAGCATTTGTCACAAAGTGTTTGGTGACAAAGTCAGGAAGGATGAAAATGGCTTTGTTTTGTGAACGCCTACATACAGCATCCTATTTATTATTGTATTTCCTCCGCTCTGTATACAATGAATCTGTAGGCTGTATAGTATTGTGTCTGTACTGGGGAGAAGGGAGTCAAGTGCTATGTGTGTCCCAGCAAAATGTACAACTCGACCCCTATTTTGAGTGTGGTGCATTTCAAAGCTTTTCATAGAAATTGGTTAAGAGACAAAAAAAAACGCCTGACCTGGTTCAGGAGACGATGACAGGAAATAAAAACATTATTTGTTGCTAATTGCTTTCATTCACAACTAATTTGGGGAATCTAATTTGGATTTTTGTAATTTACATGTCAAAAATGTTTGCTCTTAGTTTATTGCCCGGAGCAGACAACAGATGCCTCCATAAAACTGGTTGGAATTTATATTAGACTGCTTTCCAATAAAGCAGAGAATCCTAAAGTGTGTTGATAGGTTTTATGTAATGGGTTGATGGGGACTACTTATGTTCAAAAAACTAATATGGGCGATATTAATAAAGCGTAAAGTTAATGTACTGTACCGTAAAAACTAAAAACTAAAAACAAAGATATACTGTACAGATGAGACCGGATAACCCAAAACTAGTGGCCGGCGACGGGGATCTCAGAGGCTTAGATGGTCGTTGAGCCTCTGGTTTCCCAGATTGCACCTAATCTAAAAGGCTGAATCTCCTGAGTTTAGAGAAGATACAGGGAATTCATCCATCATGTTGTACCATACTCAATACAAGTTTGGCCTGTACTGTAGAGATGCAATGAGGCAAGATTCCAGTTACACATCGATCTACTCCCCCATGATGCATAACCACACATTGCCACGTGACACACTTCTTGATTGGAAAATGATGAGTTATTAATTTATCATCTCTTTTTACTGAAGGTCTATTGAAAATCATTCCAGTACTTACTCCCTGTTCTGCTGCTCCTTGCTCGTTCTGTTGACAGTACAGACAAAATAAGTGGGGGGAAAAGGAGACTTCCCTACATTCACTAGAGAGCTGTGGTATTTAGTTAAAGCTGACATGCATTTAGCTAGTTAGCAGCTAGAGGTGATTTTGGACGAGGCTAATTTATTTTAAAACATTACTTAGCTGTCAAACGAAAGGCAGTATCACTCAATTAATTTCTATTTTATTTGAGGGGATAAATCTTCTGAGTGTTTTATAGGTCAGTGGGTGTAGCTGCTGCTCATGGCTCCTGGTCTGGCAGTGACGCACTGTCTGAGTGGAGTTTGTGCAAACTTTGGCAACAAGCTCCCATCCCGGCCGCTCTGAATCAGCTGCAAAAACCAACCAACTACAAGAACAGAACTAGTGGAGAAAAGTTAGTTAGCTTCCCGCAATTCAATAAGAAAGCAGGTATACATTCCACAGGTATATTGATGTGGCGGTTCTACTTGATTCTACAATATGCAAGTTATTCAGCATGCGGGGCCATACTGAGGGGCAGGTTTGTTTTGTTGCTGCCATCGGATTATGAATGCACTCGATAATTGCGTGACACTGCACCCCCTGTCAGGTGACAGGGGGTCAGGGGGTCACCTGACCAGGAGATTTCTCATTTGCAGCATCATTGAGAAATGATGAGTGAGGGATCGGTTTGCATTTCGCTGAAAGTGCAGGCGACATATCTCCCATGTTCCCCATGTCCGTTACACCACTGCAGAAACCAAATTTCATATTTTTTTCATAGAACCTACTAGAACTCAGCCTCTATGGAAATCTCCCCAACGCCTCCAAACTCTGTTTTAAATGCCAGCAGGGCGTACAGTAGTGTACTTTCATGCTTTCAGCAATTTCAGTCATTCTGGAAGGAGATCCATTTTTATATTGAAACTAAATATTCAACAGAGCTTAATATTTCTCACCAAGCCTATTTCTACTGTATCAGGGGAGTGATATTGTTCTTTATGCTGACTGAGCATGTTGGACACTCTAATGCATCTTGCTGTACTTGATATAACCTCTGTGGAGATGTGGCTGACTCAGACTTTGGCTCTCTCTCACTAACTCAAACTCCACCAAAGAACAAAAGCTGAACTCTGTAGTATAGAGTCATATGTAGAAAAGATAGACCAGTGTGCATCTGTTGGCCTATTTGTTTATTTATTTGGTCTGCTTGTGTTTATTGTTATTTGTTGTATTTCATAGTGATGCTTTAGAAAACATCAATAGTAGTAATAGTATCCAACATACAATAATAACATTATGAAAACATTTCCCCAAGTCTTTTTTCTTATTTCACCAAACTGAATCTTTCACATTTCGAGCATGTTTATTTTCCTTATTGTATCCTGTGAAGCAAAACCAATCATGCTTTTTCCCATCAATATTAAGTAGTTATTTACATAATGTCTCCCTGACATTTGTGAGTGTGGACTACTAATGCAGATACCCCCAGAACAAATATGAGGCATTCAGATTTGCTTTCTGAGTGCAGAAGAAGTTTTTCCTATTTACATTAAAATTTCTCAGAAAGCGTTCCTTGATCAGAAAGCCAACGCCTCATGAATGAACACGCACAGTATACAATCCATACGCACAGTTACATGATGCTATTTATGTACTTCTCCAGCTGCAGCTGTAGAACTCTTGATGCATGTCTAAAGTTTGTAATTACCACACTCAGAAGCAAAAGTATGTTCTTCCGGAAAGAGCATGTTCTGGTGCTGTTGTTGACATGTTGCACCAAAAAAGAAGAAAAGGATGATGAGTCCTACGTGCATATGTGCATACTGTACTGTATGTAACATTTGCTCCCCCAAGAGAGGTTTAAATTTAGACTTCGTCCTCCAAATATATTACGTAGGAATGCGCGCATAGATTGTGGCAATCAGTGAACAGCTTTTTTTCCACAGCTGTCTGAATCAATTTGTCTCTACGATCTTTCATGGCTGCTCTAATAGAAGCAATTATACACTTTGCATGAACAGAAAACACCTGAATGGTAAATAGTTCATCACTTTGTGAAGACTGAATGGTTTGAAAAAGTATTCAATCAGTGTATATGAAATGCAGGTACGAAACATCACACACACATGAATAAATAACCTGTAACACGATTTGAGAACTGAGACTTTTGTGTGTAGTAATAAATTCCAAATGGAGCATATCAAAGGGCCGATGTAGAAACGTGCATACTGTATGATTGCATTATGTTATTCTATTGAAGTCGCAAAGCACAGACTCTCACAGACACCCTATCTATATTAGCAAGAACATTTTAAATCAGTAAGTCACTGAAGCTCTTAATATAGAAAGATGCAAGTTGTCTTGGATTGCTAAGAGCAGTGGGTCATCCAAGGCCACCGCAGGCAAGTTTGACTGGTTGGCAGGCAGCGCAACCTGTCAGAGATTTAGACCATCCATAACATAGCATGTGAAAATAACTACAGCAGTGAGAGAGATTCAAGGAAAAATCATTTATCAACACTGATAAAAAAACAAAACAAAAAACAGCTATTGGCGATGCATTTCTCATCCCATTTTGTTGTTTAGTGGTGTATTTTTCTTATTCCCACGGGTAACTGTCCAGACATAGATGACATGACACCACAATGACAAATGCTTAATCGTAGAACAAATTTTTCACCTACAGCATCAGCAGTAAACATCAGGTTTTGGTGTCAGTCCTTCAGTATCAAAAAGCAAGATCTTCTTTCCACCATTTTGCACTGACTTTTAACAATGATACAGAGAGAAATCAATCATGGAACAGACAGACAGACATGCCACTTTCTCCACTTTGGCCTATAATGCAATGCAGCCACAAGACATCTTCCCATTACGATGCTATATCTATCACTATAGCTCTCTTCACCTATATCACTAACTGAAGTAGAAGTTGACGAGTCAGGTTCAGGGAAAATAAGTCGAAAAAAATACAACACTTAATAACAAAATAACCCCTGCGATGCTTTGAACATCACAGATCAATGATATCTACAAGTTAGATTGTTTTAGAGAAGCAGTAGGATGGCACAACATCACGCTGTCATCATGATGTTACCCACATTGTGTAGATAATTGTCAATGTCAATCACTGTTTATGCCATTCAATGCAAAATGACACTAAGGGTGCAGTGAAAACAGAGCCAGTATGTACAGTAGCTGTCCAATATCAACCTGGAATATAGCAAGCCAACATTTCTTTTATTACTCTGTGGGACTTTCTCAAGAGCCTTGAGGCGCTGTGGTTATAATATTCAACAAAAAAAATGTGCACGCTGAAACTACAGTAGGAGGCCAAGAAACGAGAGGTTTCCCCTGGGAGCAACACATATGTAATGAGCTGTGCTCTCATAACTGAAGTGACTACTCAACACCAGGAAACGTGAGCCAAACGAGCACGTGAACCCAATTACACTCACGCCCTTTGTTAGATTTAAATCAATACAGGATCCAGACCTGATAGATCCAGACAATCAAACTGTGTCAAACAATAAAAGCTTAATTGAGTTTGACTCGCCACAGAAGGAAACTGCTTAGTAGAGGAAATCAGGAAAAAAACATTATTAGTGGGTAATGAACTGCTCTCATCAGTCGTCATTAATTACATTTTTTATTTTTTTCATTGCTCATACTGCACCATGAAGACAAATAACACCGCAGTGCGAATCTTCTTTTTCTTATTGATCCCCAGCCTGGTCGACATACACGCACGCACGCACGCACGCACGCACACAAAACATAAAAATGTGCCAGCATGCCATTTTGGAGTAGAGCTGCTGTCCTCTCTCTGTTTTAATTACTGTCATTACAGGAAATAGTGCAGATAAGCAGGTTTTTGTCGTTTGTTTTCTACCACTTTTTTTTTTTTTAACCCAGACTCACTCTTTCCAGGGGAGCCATTCCCAGGCCTGGGTGACTCACTATAGCGTCCGTCATATTCAGCTCTGTTCTGCCTGCACAGTTGCAACATCAATACCACAGTCTGAGTACATCTGCTTAATTAATGAATGTTTGTATTATAAAGCTATAAAACAAAATTGTTCCAATTCCAAAAATAGTCAATTCACTCCCGTGCACAGTTTGTTTACAAAACAGCAG
This sequence comes from Diretmoides pauciradiatus, assembly GCA_900660315.1. NCBI lineage: Eukaryota > Metazoa > Chordata > Actinopteri > Trachichthyiformes > Diretmidae > Diretmoides > Diretmoides pauciradiatus. The sequence goes on from CABFOS010143500.1 coordinate 16,494, forward strand.
TCATTACTCATTTTTCAATCATTCACTGCATTTTACTTGTCAGGGCAAACCCTCTGCGTGTGTAATTGTACAAAATATCTGGGACAC
>CABFOS010143546.1:0-11012 GCA_900660315.1 Diretmoides pauciradiatus
CATATCCTCCTGATGATTAAAGTTCAGTCTTCATTAGGCCGTCTCCGCCTTGGCTCTGCAGAGTGAGGGGGCTGAGGTCTCCGTTCCATAGGCCCCTCTATTGAACTGCCACATACATTTGCACAGTTCATTAAGACATAATGAATAGCACAATTTATTCTGGTCCTTTCTGGGGATTTCAGGTGTCAGGCACCCAATAAACAAGACTCTTCTCTAACTTCATAAAAATCTGTGGGGGGGGGGAACATCTCGATTACAGCAGGCATCATGTCATTTGAAGACTCTTTTACATCAAATCTGTCTCTATTCACGTCAAACTCTTGAGTTGATATCGTTTGTTTAAAAAGTTTTCCCTTCGTGTGTCTCACCCGTGTGGTTCTTCCCCAAACTGTTAGTGGCTCATTGTAACTTTAAAACCGATTTATGACTAAATTACGGAAGCGCAGTGCTGCCACGCAAAACAATAATGAGATAATTATCGCATTGTTATTAACGTAATAACAAGAAAACGATCACGTTAATATGTGATACTGAACTTATCTCGTAATAACGAGAAGACTCGTAAGGCATTTCTGTATGGATGAGGGAAACTCGTGTGGTTATGGCACGAGAAGTAGAATTAATTCACTTTTACTTCCTTTTTGGCTTAAAGGATAATTCCGGTCATTTTCAACCTGGACTTTATTTTCCCATGGTCGTGTGTCTGTCACTGACAGGCTCCGATTGTCGTTATAAGTGTCTGACAGGATCCAGACAGAGAAATAAAACTTTTTCTTTTGGTGAAGAGTGAGACCTCTTCTTGTATATAGACCTATCTTGGATAAGGACAGCTGTTGTTGTGGCTAGTTGTGCTCCAAGTGGATGCTAACACAATAAAAACAGACCCAAGCGAAAGGTAAAGAAAAACGTTTTATTTCTCTGTTGGGATCCTGTCAGACACTTAGAACAACAATCGGAGCCTGTCAGTGGAAAAAAAAACGCTTTTAGAGAACTATACACTTGCCCCGAAGCCTCACGTTTTAGACGAACTCGCTAAGCTAACCGCTAACCGCTAGCAGCTACGGACTTGCTCAATACTGGACTAATTTCGAAAATTCTTTTTCCCACCAGTCACATAGACACATGACCATGGGAAAATGAAGTCCACATTGAAAATGACCGGTATTATCCTTTAAGACACAGAGAAATTGTTCTGTCCTTGAGTAATGTAGACGGTGTTGTTATGAGTATCTTTACACTGCAAAAGACTTAAATCTGACAAAAGAATAAATCTGACCTCCTAGATGTTGTAATATCCTCATGGAGCAGCTTCAGCACAACGGACAACTACATATAAACTCCTGCATCTTAAATGTATCCAAGAGGGATACGTAGTGACCCAAAACACTATCAGACGCTTATTACACATTTTGGATCCTTACTAACATCATTCCAGTCCAACGTGTTTCCCTAATGTAAATAATCACCAGGTTATGAGCTGATGATCACGTATTTTTCTCATAATTACGAGATAGGTTCAGTATCACGTTTTCTCGTTATTACGTGATAATTATCTCATAAAAACGACAGAACTCTATTGTTTTGCTTGGCAGCGTTGCGCTTCCGTACTTAATTGTTACAACTGAACATATGTTTTACCTGGACCCTATTTTTCCACCTTTATCCATCACACCGATTGATTCTGACCAAATGCTTCAGTATAGAGCTGCCTGCTCTCCAATATCAATCCAATAGATACTCAACTCAATGGAAAATCAACCCTAAATGCACCAAAGCCTGAGTGTCTTACCAGTATATTGATTGATCTCCTCTGTAAAGAGACACGTTTTGTGTTTAGTTTTCAGTCTGTCCATGACATGGCAACTTTCACTCTTCGTTTTGCACTAGGGATGCATGATATTGAAATTTTGGCCGATGTCCGATTATTTCCGTGGAGATATCAACCAATACCGATATTGCATATTGATATCTGACTGATATATCGTGCATCCATACTGTCTGTCAGTCTGTCTGTCTGTCTGTCTGTCTGTCTGTCTCTCTGTCTGTCTGTCTATGAGGGATGCACGATATTGACATTTTTTATATCCAATCTCGGAACCCAGAGTCTATTATCGATAACGATAGTAGACTCTGGGTTCAACTCCCACTACTTCTGCAGATCCGAAGAACGACTTCCTCTTCCGGCCCCCGATCATTTAGTTTCCAGTTTTCACGGTCATTTTTTATATTGAACTTTTGTCATATCCTGTCGCCAAACAAGCTAACACATCACGTTTGTCAAGTAAATACGTTAAACAAAGCAATCGCACTGAAATATTACCTGCGGATAGCGACTTCCTCATTCGGCCGTTTTTCAGTGCGATTGCTTTGTTTAACGTATTTACATGACAAACGTGATGTGTTAGCTTGCTTGCTGACAGGATATGACAAAAGTTTGATATAGAAAATGACCGTCAAAACTAAAAACTAAATGATCGGCTGCCGGAAGAAGTCATTATCCGGATATCCTGGCTATACCAGATAACCCAAAACTAGTGGCCATTGATCCCAGAGGCTTAGACGTCGTCAGACAGATTGAGTCTCTGGGCTCCCAGATTGGCCGATTATTTCCATGATCATGTCAGCCGATACCAATACGACGATGACCCATATATCGCGCATCCCTATTTTGCACTACTTAATGTGTAGACAGGCAGTCACAGCCGGCGTGCTAAAGCTAGCAGCAGCACGAGAACGGCATGACTCCCATTATTCTCATTGACTTCCTTTTTACCGACATGTCTCATTACGGAGTGAACATTAATGTGCTTTATTTTGGGGTTGATTTTTTTTTTGGAAGGTTTGCTGGTCGGGGTGTGAGGTGCGCTGCCCTGACTCTTTCTATCTTTGCATTGCACAGGTTGTGAGAGCCGAGGCAGCCACCTCACCTCCCATAAAAACTCGGGACAGACGACCTTTGGCTTAGAGACAGAGAGAGGCAAATTGAGGCGTTTGAAGAATGGCGGTCGGGTCAGGCTGGAGAACCCCCTCCCCCCCACTCCCTCTGCCCCCCCCTCTCACCATCTGACCGTCACCCCAACGACCTCTGACCCCAAACTGGACCGACGACTGTCCAATGAAAATTGAGTGAAAGTGAAAGTCGCCGAATCTGTGATGAGGAATCTAAATGCTTGACTGTTGCTTTGAGCCAATAAGGCTTGATTGATTAACGGGGGGGTCACTAACGTCACACTGCGAGCAACTCGGTTGATGGGTAGCTCTTTTCTGACCAATCCAATTGCATCTATGGAGAAATATTTGCTATGTATTTATACAATAGTCTAGTATTTTTTGCTACTTTGGTATTACCTTTCATAACGTTCCATAGTTTTGATGAGTTAACAGCTCTATCTAGCAAGCACCGATTAGGTAGCATCAATCCAAAATGAATGAAAAGTTGTAGAGAACCAGGAACTTGTCCTCCATTTTACACTTGCCAGGCAGAACTATTGAATGAAATCGGTTGGGAAACGAGGGACGCACAGGAATCCGATCCGCAAAAAAGTTCCAGTTGTCCGTCCAAACATCGGCGGAGTCCGGTGAGCTCTGGAGCAAACGGGTGGATGTCCAAGTTACCCGTCAATCGCGTTGCTCGCAGTGTGGGAGCACGGTCGATGCCGAAAGGTGCAATAAACGGCACGAAGCTGCTGCACTATCTTGGTGGACGTCCCAGGGCTCGCGACGGAAGGGCGCCTTCGGACAAATCTCTCGTCGCTCTTTTAACCACATGAAGGAGGAAGCGAGTTTCTGCTGGACTTTGGACTCACTCGGGAGAAACGATATTGTGAGCTTTCATCGAGAGACGCTCGTCCTCCCTTACCTGTCCTCACTGAACTGAACCTCTCTATGTCTCTAGGTGCTCACCCAGCTACGTATATTTGGAGTGTTTTAGGTCAATGTACTAGGACGGTACTCTGCTCCCAATACGGTTTCTCATCAGCCAATCAGTATTGTATTGACTCAAATCTTCTCCCACCCAATCACCCGGTGCTTTTCGACTTAAAGCATAATTTCGGTTTACTTCAACCTGGACTCTATTTTCCCATGGTCATGTGTCTACGTGACTGGTGGGAAAAATAATTTTTGAAATTGATCCAGTATTGAGTGAGCACTGATTTTAGAGATTAGCGGCTAATGCGGCTATAACGTTATCAGCGAAGTGCAAGTGTATAGTTGTCTAAAAGCGGGGTTTTTTTTTTTTACTACTGACAGGCTCCGATTGTTGTTCTAAATGTCTGATAGGATCCTGACAGAGAAATAAAATGTTTGTCTTTTGTGAGGAGTGAGACCTCTTCTTGCATATAGACCTATCTTGGATAGGGACACGCTGTTGTTGTGGCTAGTTGTGCTCCAAGTGGATGCTAACACAATAACAAACCAGATCAAGCGAAAGGTAAAGAAAAATGTTTTATTTCTCTGTCGGGAGCCTGTCAGACATTTATAACAACAATAGGAGCCTGTGGCAAAAAAACGCCTTTAGGGGACTATACACTTGCCCCGAAGACTCGCATTGTAGACGGACTCGCTAATCGCTAACCACCGGCACCTACGGACTCGGTCTACACTGGACTAATTAAAAAAATTCTTGTTCCCACGAGTCAGTTAGACACACAGCCATGGAAAAATAGGATCCAGGTTGAAAAATACCGATGTTATCCTTTAAGTGGCACTGAAACAAGGGACCGAAATCTGCTCTGTGATTCGGTCTGGTAGATACCGGTCGTACAGGAACCGGTGCCAATATAGTTTCGGTACGCAACCCTTGGCAAGACATTGAGCAGGTCAGACACCGCTCCAATAGCAACAGATAGCCTTGAACATCAGGTTTCAGCCCCTCACCTCTTGAGAACCTTATCGTGGGTGTCGCTCCCCTGCTGAACAAGGCGATCCAGCACCTCCAGTGGCGAAGCAGACATCACCCCTTCCTCCTCTCCGTCTTCCAAGCCCTCCTCCCGCTGCGTCAGGCTCTCCATGGCCGCCCTGTGCACCGCCTCCGACGTCTTCTTGCCCACAAAGAGTGAGGCCGCCCTGGGCAGAGCCAGGTCAAAGAATGTCTCGTAGGGTGGTAACGAGGCTGGCGTCTTACTGCGTGGGCTGGGGGAGAACAGGCCGAACTTGGTTACCTCCTCGTCTGGGGCGGAAGGGCTTCGGTGCAGGTGGTGATCGATGGGGGTGAAAACTGACTGGAAGGACCAGGACTGCTCCAGGGCTGAACCTCTACTGTCCCCTGCTCCTCCTCCTCCTCCACTGCCAACTCCGCTTGTACTCGCCGTGTTCTCCGCTTTGTCCGGAGTGGATACTACATTGTGGGTGTCGCGGATGGGGGCGTTGGGCTGCGTGTTGGACAGGGTTTTCTCCTGCGTCTGATAGCCGGTCAGAGTCTCAGTGGTGTGGTAGAAAGGGGAGTCGAAGCCCCTCAGGCCGGCCAGGTCCTGCTTGTCCTCGGTGATCTTCAGCAGCTCCTCGGTGATGGCGGCTACAGCGGGGAAAACAGACGAAGAAGAACATGAGGAGGATTGCGGTGGAGTTTAAATCTGCTGCATGCACTTAAGAATTTCTGCACTCAAAACCAGCTACTTGAAGTACTTGGTGGATGCTTTTATCCAAAGTGATTTAAAGTACTGTAGGATGGATATATTTGCAATATGGATGACTTAAGTGGGAATCAAACCTCTGACTTTGACAGTCTTAGCTCGACCCACTGAGCTACAGGACAATAAATTGGGATGTATTGTATTACTTAAAACATGGTACTTATGTGACTGGCTGACTAGTTTGAGGCTGGGGGTAGTGTAGGACAAATCTAGGTAGGGGCATTAATCTGCCATTTTATCAATTAATCGATTAGTTTAGTTAGAAAATGGTGACAAATGTTAATTGCTGTTTCCCAATGCCCAAGGTCCTCAACCTTTGTCCTTTGTCCGCAACCCAAATATATTCAATTTACTGTCAGAGGACTAAAGAAACCAGAACATATTCACATTTGAGAAGCTGAAATCAGAGAATCTGGACATTTTCTGACTCAAAACGATGAATCGATTATCAAAATAGTTGGTGATTAATGTAATAGTTGACAACTAATCGATTAACTGACTAATCGTTGCAGCTCTAGGCATAGCCCACCTCAGCACCCTCCTTGACCTGGACCCATATCCACAATGTGCCTCTTTCCCATGTTGGGTCATATATTGACTCCAAGAGTACTGGCTCTGATTCTAAGGCTTGTAGTAGTAGTAGTAGTAGTAGTAGTAGCAGTAGCAGTAGTAGCAGCAGCAGCAATAGTAGTAGTAGTAGTAGTAGTAGCAGCAGCAGCAGCAGTAGTAGTAGCAGCAATAGTAGCAGCAGTAGCAGTAGTAGTAGTAGTAGCAGCAGCAGCAGCAGCAGCAGCAATAGTAGTAGTAGTAGTAGCAGCAGCAGCAGCAGTAGTAGCAGTAGTAGTAGTAGTACTAGTAGTAGTAGTAGTAGTATACTCACCCTCCTCCCTCTCCTTTTCTGTTCTCAGCTGAAGCTCCAGCTCCTGCTTCTTGATGAAAACCGACAGCTCAGTCAATGTCATGGAGATATTCTCAGCACCTCCTGCATCTGAAATTTGAAGGAACAGTAGAAGTTTATGACCGATCAACTACTGCTACGTAACACAATCAGGGATATGACATCAGAAACACAAAAAGCAAAGACAAACTACAGAAACACAGGAAGAGATGGTTGGACGTTTGTAATTGATCAGCTGACAGCAACACAGAGACAAAAAACTACAGAGTTGGGAGACATATCAGAACTATGAAAATCAATCCAGAGCCAATACAATGTCACAGTAAATAAGCTCGTCGTGACTAACCTCGGTTGTTGACCACTTCTCCTCCTCCTCCCCCCTTCTCTGGTTCCTTCACTGGTTCCTGCCTCACCAGTCCAGGCTTACTGGCTTCTGCGTGTCGACGATCCTGAAAGTCACAGTTAATAGTATTATTAGATAAGAATTTCTTTCAGTGGTTAGTAATTCAACAGGGACCCATCTCCCTCAACGTGGCCTTACAGAAACCAAGTACCCATCGATGGCTTTTCTGGACTAGATGTGTATGTCACGGAGGAGCTTGGGCTCTCGACCCTCCCTGCAGTACATCCTTCATCTTCACCCTATCGCCCTATCACACTGTGGCATCTGTAGCTGCCCCTTTCCTTCCTGGTAAGATGGAAGACTCAATTATTTCATTTGCCAGAAGATCTACAAATCCTCAGCTTAAGGTGGTTAGGCTTCTGGCTGCATACCACACAGAGAGAGCTGCTAGAGGACGGCTGAACTCAGGGACCCCTAACTGAGCTTTGTGGAAAGAGATCTACGTCACTACCAATCTCCCTCTCTGAACATCCTGTGGAGAAACATGGGCCTTGCCATGGTGGCAGAGAGGTCACTATGGCTAAATCGGTCCAGTTTATCTGATAAATAGGATATTATAGACTCACAGTCTGACCCTTTTGAGGCCATCAACTCAGTGACACGGGTTTATGACCTCAGGAAGAAAATGGGAGGAGGGGCTTCAAATTATGTCTCCTTCGAAAGCCTGTTAAGATTGAATCCATAAACCCTTCCCACCCTTCACAGGGTGTCTACAGGTATAAACGAGATCAATTTAAGACTTTTAAAGACCTTTTTAATACCACTTTAAATGAAATTTAAGACCAAACTTGCGATGGAAATACACACCAAAAGTGAAAATATACCATGTCAGTTCAAAATGAACAGTAAGGTAAAATGACAATAAATGGTTGAGTTTAAGATCACTGTCCAAATGTGTTTATTAATGCGAAAAGAAAACTAAAATATTATTGTTGTCCTAAATGATATTTATTATTACAATATTCTCAGAACCTTTTAATATCAGCGGACAATAACTGTGTGCGGTGACGACGTGACTTAAAAAAGACCCATCCAATCTGAATTTAAGACAATTTAATACTTTTTAGGGCCTTTTATTAGTAAATGTGTATTGAAGACATTTTAAGACTTTTAAAGGCCTTTTATTAGTAAATTTAAGATATTTTAAGGCATTTTATTAGTAAATTTAAGACATTTTAAGACTTTTTAAAGACCCGCGGCCACCCTGCTTCAAGGAAATCTAATATAAATTTGCCCAATAATCCTTCACCAATTGGAACATGTCCATCATGTTTTTTTCAGTGACTGGATAATTCTACCACATGCCAACATAAGGGATACTTATTTTACTCTGCTTTTACTTTTTTGTTCCGCTGCAAATCATTTAAATATGCAATTATTTGGGAGGTTTTTAACAAAAGTGACAATGAATTCTAGAAATGCAGAACAGAGCCAGATAAACTACGTGAGATAGTGGAGAATTTGGATGTACCTTTCTCGGTGGACTGGACTGGACCGTGTTGGTTGGTAAGGAGATGATGGGGAAGTCGTCGGACAGGGTCGGGGGCGGGGAGGAGGTGGCTGGAGTGCTGGAGGCCGGCGTTCCTTTCCCTCCTGCAATCAGCATGAAGAGAAAACAAAATCCCCAAACATAACTCTCTGAATTTGACCCCAAACTGTTTATAATCGCGCCAATAAACAGCTACACAACACTGAGGGCAGTATACCGTAACTGAGCCGAAATCTATAACCACAATGTAAATATTGACCTGAGGTGCAGTGGAAGCGGCTGGGAAGGTGTGAGGCACTGTGGGAGAGCTCTAAGTTGGGCGACATGCCCCTGGAGGAAGGGGGCGTGGCCATGCCGCACAAGGAGGAGGGGCTCCACAGAGGGTCCTTCCCCCCACAGGAAGAGTTGAGTTCACAGCTGGAGTTCTAGAAGGAAGATCAGATGACATACACACGGGAGATGAAGTCTAGTTGGACTCATTTCAAGGAACAAATTAATAGATGAAATATAAATAATAGAGGTAGGACTAGAAAAGTTCCGAACGTCATCCTACGCCATTTTCGAACATTGATTAGTTATTATTTGTGTTTTATTTAATAGGTTATCACTATTGTATTGTTTTTCTGTCTATATTTTTTATTTTTTATTTTTTTGGTTTTAATGTTTGAAATAAAAATCTATCCATCAGTCTATCTTTTTGGTTATTTCGGACAGTCCCATGTCACCCTCCGTGTGATCTGGGGTCTGATGTGGAAAACTATTCCAAAATCCAAGTGAAAATTCACAGGAATGGTCTATTCTTAAGTGAATTTTCTTTTTAAAAAGCCAACATTGCTTTGACTACTTTTAATTGTTGGGTTTCCTCACAAATCTTGAACAAATTATGTTTTCATCATGATGAATACACACTATAGGGCATGTAAAAAAATAAGTCTTTCATCAGGAGATGAAATCACAACCAAACCACACATCAGGGTTCATACACATTTTGACCAATGGATTTCCATGACTTTTCAATGACATTAAACCAAATTTCCATGACCAAACATTTTGTGAAGTCTCTGTGTTTACATGAAAAAGTGAGGATAAAATGTATTTAAACTAAAATGAGAAATCCAAAGCATCCACCTTAAATGACACAAATGAATTATATTTTGAACGTTATGTAATTTATTTTAAAACCATATGAATTATTTTAAACTCAGCGTAAATGAACGACATGAACATATTTACGAAACAGATTTCCATGACTTTTCCAAAACTTTTTAGGATTTTAATTTTTTCAAGCACTTTTCCAGGCCTGGAAATAACAATTATCAAATTCCATAACATTTCCAGGTTTTTCATGACCGTACGAACCCTGACATACACACACCACAAAGACACAAATTCCAGACGCTGCAAAATGCAAAACCTCATTATATTTCACTTCAACATCCTTTTTTCATAGTGGAAAAACAGCATATAAATCAGGGGTGTCGTAACATTCAAGCAGCGCAGTGGAAGTTCGGTGGCGAGGATTTAGAGGACTGGCACCTGTTGCCGGCTCAGACCACATCAACGGCGCATGGTACAAAGCGCAGGGGCAATACTAGGACAAGAGTGGAAACTGAATGACCCAGCTTCAAGCCCCCATGTCTGCAACTATCTACCTTGCTGAAGTGTCTTTGACCAAGACAGCTTCATATAAACAGAATCCAATGCTTTTACATCCTACTTCCTGAATCATAGCGTCTCCTGTGTTTTCCAGATTTTCTGTTTGCATGGGTAAGAGCACTGCAACAGACAGTCCTCAAACACACCCAAGGGGGCAAAAAAGAACAACACCCAGACCCCTCGTTTGCCCAGAAATAGTGAAGGAGAAGACAGTATCTCCAAGGCAACCACCCCTGGGACCGGCTCCAGAGGGGTGGCAGGACAAGGATGGGGGGGATGTTTTGTAACTCCTGACACCTGACCCAACTTCCTGCCAGCTTGCCCACTTTGATGAGTCAAATCCTGTCTGCCCACTCTCCTCGCCTTCATGAAAACAAGGGGGGTAGTCGTTTGCCCGATGGAGTTGAAAAAGAAGCGATCAACTCACTGACTTTGACTTGGATGATACATCAAGCGTAAACAACACACGGGGCAAAAACAAGCAGTGAATAGAAAAGTTTCTGAAGACAAACTGACATACATATTTTATAATTGCTATTCCAAGATCAGATTTTTATGACCAAATTTTTTGAATTTTCTCCATATGATGGATGCAGGAACCCAAAATCAGCAGTAATTATTCACATAAATACACACATACATATAAACACACACAGATACACACATATAGATACGTACAAAACAAAAAACAAAAATATATATATACATAAATATATACATGGACATACAAACATACATACACACATAGATACATTCATAAATGTATATATACACACACATACATAAGCATGCCCACATACACATACATACATACATGCATGCATTCATACTTATACACTCAGCTAAACTCATATATATATACACATTCATATATATACCATACACACCAAGAGCTGCTTTTGACTATGTTATGGATGATCTCACCTGGCGTCT
>CABFOS010143547.1:0-10078 GCA_900660315.1 Diretmoides pauciradiatus
GAAAATCTCTTTCATGTCTGAATGAAAACTGGTGATATCTCTCTCTCTCTCTCTCTCTCTCTCTCTCTCTCTCTCTCTCTCTCTCTTCTCTCTGTGTGATTGGCTGAGAGGGCTGATGATGTGTCAGAGGTAGGGGTATATAATCCCTGTCCTGCTTCATTGCAGACACACTGCTGGTCTCGCTCCCAACTGAGCTTTGCCAAAAGGATATACAACCACCAGCGACCCACCTACCTACCAGCTCTTACCTGCTGCTATGTGCAAAGGACTAACATCGCTGCCTAGCTCCTGCTTGGAAAGGTACACAAAGCTTCAAGCAAAAATACTGGCACGTTGGTGTTCGGATACAGTTTATCAAGAAGCTGCTGAGCATTCGCGAGACTGATAGAGAATGTTAATGCTAAATTTAGACTCCTGATGCATATTCATGTCAGCTTGCTGTAAAAGGGATTGTCAGTGATTAGGGATTCAAAGTCCTGTAAAACATTTGTCTAACCTGTTCTCTTTTTCTTCCAGGGCCAAGGGACTGAAAGCAAGGCTGGGAAGCATTTTGCAAAAGCCTGATTGGAGGCTATCTTGCTGTAAAATAGGGAAAAATAGGTAAGCTTCAGGCATTTTAGCAGTTTTATTCATAGATAACTATGGTGCATATTTATTGGCACTACATCTCGAAATACTAGGTTGAATCTAATAATGTCGTCTCTTTCCAGGCCAACCCCAGAGGAATGCCTGAGGTGGAAAGAATCTTTCGAAAAACTCTTGTCAAGTAAACGTAAGTAAACATTTAGACGTTTCACATTTTCATCTCGACACACACACACGCAAATGCACATGAACAAACGCAAGGACGTGTATATACAAATGTCAACAAACACAACTGTACACAGACATGCACATAATTTAGTTAATCTCTTTCTCCTCTCTCTCTCTCTCTCTCTCTCTCTCTCTCTCGTGCACGCTTCAGATGGACTGTGTGCCTTCACAACCTTCCTGGTGTCTGAGTTTAGCGAGGAGAACATCGCTTTCTACTTTGCCTGTGAGGAATACAGGAGCACCAAATCTGCCGCCAAGCTGCCCACTAAAGCCCAGAAGATATACGATGAATTCATCGGCAGTGAGGCGCCCCGCGAGGTGAGGAAACACCCAACATCTCTTGCTGCATCTGAATCTGAATCCTACACCCTTTTCTGCCATCAGTGCTGCAGCATCATGCTCTGCTGGGCAATATTTCTCTCATACCAAAACACTGATTTCCTGTTACATGCCCACGCATGAAAACATCCTGAGACTAATCTGTTTTTCTCTGCTTGTTGTTCTCCAGATCAACATCGACCACGAGACCCGTGACATAACCAAAGCCAACATGCTGACCCCCTCGCCCTTTTGTTTTGACCTGGCCCAGCACAAGATCTACATGCTGATGGCCAAAGACTGCTACCCTCGCTTCCTGCGCTCCCCGACATACAAGGAGCTGGTCTGCCAAGCCAGCACCAAAGCCACCAAACAGTCCCGGCAGGAGAAGAAAGGGCCGTGAAAGGGCCGAACGGGGAGGATGGCGTTAGCAGTCGCCTTAATACAGGTTGAGAAGATAAGGGAGGCGTGGCATTAAGCCGCCGCATCGTGAGGCCGGGGGTACAGGCGCACAGACGGGGGCACAGACGGAGAACCGGACAAGGTTGCAGCCAGTGGCGGATGAAATTATTGCTGCCTCTTCTGAAAGATTGAAGAGAATGAGGAGGAGGAAAAAGAGAAAGATAGAGAAAAGTGGACTGTTACAGGAACGCCGGCAGACATTTGATAGAAATATCAAGAGAGGAATGTTTATATGCAAGTGCAACACAGTGACAATCAAACAAGATGGCAGAAATAGTGGGAAAACGTTTCTTGTCCATTAAGCAAACTCTTGTGCTTGTGATGTGCAATGTGAACAGGCATGTAGGATACTGTCTGTATAATTATTGTATTTATTTGTCAATGTCTGCAGTGTATTTATTTTTTATGCATTTTTCACAAGACAAAGAAAAAAGTCGGTGTGCAATATATATTAAAATATTTATATCAATGTTGTTTTTATACTTAACCTGAAATAAACTAAATTATTTGAAAAATTAAGTTAAAAATGTTTTGTGCCTCCCTTTCTCAAACAAAATCACAATTCACACCCACAGATGCAGAGCCACATGCTGACAAGCCAACAGAACAGGTGTCGTGCCGAAAAAGGACTGCCTGCTGAAAAAGTACTGCACCCGACGCATTGTGCCAATATCTCCCTTTACAGCTCTCTAAATATGAAACTGTGGTACAATCACAATAATACATATCGGTCCGTGGTGCTGGTGCACTTTATAACAGTGCAGTCTTTTTTCAGCAGGCCGTCCTTTTTCGGCACAACACCTGTTAACACTATTTAAGCATCTGCCAATACTCATCTCATACATCACAAGGACAAAACCTTTCATTTGAATCAAAACGCATGTGCTTACTGAGCACACACCCAAACAGCCCACGTGTTTGATTATTCACAATTTCCTGATAGAGAGGACAATGACAGGCTGTGTTTGTTCATTATTATAAGGTGTTCAGCAACGTACTGTTAGTCCTGTCACCTGGGGAACTACTGTATTACTCTGACGGTGGCCTCTGAACGGTTTCCTGGTGGTGTGAACAGGAGAACACTTTCTTGGAAACAGGAAGCGAGGGGGGGGACGCGAGAGCCATAAAGCTTTGTTACCCGCCGTCGTATGTGTTTGCACAAGCCGTCCACCTTGGGCAATAAAGGGCAATAAAGCTGACACCAGGCTGGAGAGTAGCCGGGCAATGCCAAAGTAGCTCACACCTCCAGATGTTTCGTACCATTTACATAATGGGGTGGGTAATGATTGCCCAATTTGTAAAGTGCAAAATGCGGCTCAGTGTCCACTTTGTGTATTCAAATGTCATCAGTGTAGAGTGGAGCCAACGTCAGGTGGAAAGCAGCTGGTGCACAGACCTGATGCATATTAATGTCCCATACTGCCGCCTCCCTCGCCATAGTAACCCACAAATATCTTTACCTGATGGATGCAACAACGAGGATCCGTAATATCGGTTTGCTAAGCCATTCACTGCAAATGATGCTGCAGGGGAAATTCAAGAATGCATGCATGCATTCGGTACTTGTTGTATTTTCATGATGGTGCCAGGGTGCATTGATCACTCATCACTTGGTACTCACTGGCACTAAAGAGTTATTTAAGCACTCCCTCAGATACAGGCCAGAGAGAGTCCATGCAGTATTGCCCTTTTAAGACATTTCTAATACGCAGTTCCTCTTCTTTGCACTCTTGGGTTTTGCGTGTCTAGATGATAGTGCTTTACAGAGACAGGGAAATGAGGTAAGAAGTAATAAGATCAGGCAAAAAGCACAGGCCCTAAAAATAGTACTAAAAGCCAAGCCGATAAAAGTCAATAAAGGTCAAAACACACAGGAGACATTAGACAAAATGTTTTTATAATAGAAGGTTAGGTCAGCTAGAAGGGCTCGCTGCCTGAGGATCTCAGGCTACATTCAAGTAAGGAGTCAAAAGGTCAGAGGTTTAACTTGGCTGGACCTCGCTGAGCCTTGAAAAGTAGCAGTAAGATGTTGAAATCAATTCTAAAATGAGCATGGGAGTAAAGGGGAATGGGAGTAACATATGGTCCCGTCTCCAAGTCTGGCTGCAGCGTCTGGCTGCATCTTGTTTAGAGAATCAAATAATCTAGGCGTGATGAAGTAAAGGATGGATTACCCTTTGTTGATCAGCCGAGGAGAAACAGGATCTGATTATGGTGAAAGGCTGAGAGGTTACCGAGACTATACAGGATGGAGCTGGGGGGGCAAAAAGAACAATCTCAGATGTATTGTCATTCAGTTGGAGGAAGTGCAACAATTATCAAGGCAATAGAGCAGAAAAATGAGTCTTAAACCCAGGAAATGGATTAGCATTTTAGCACTTCTGGGTCCCTCGTCTCCAAGACAATGGGTTTTCTGAATGGGTTTTTGGTTAGATGTCTGAAATAACACAAGCTTATGAGATTTTCATGTTTTGTTCTACGACATGAAATATGTCAGTAAATACCCCCTTCGTGAATTTTTGAAGCTATTATGCGTCTTAAAAAAGGTGGTTGCTAACATGTGGGCAAATTAAAACATTAAACGAATCACGGTGAACGTGGAAACTCATCTACTCACTAGTCCGCCTTTACAGCCTCTAGTTGTGTTTATACTCGCGCTCTTGCAAACTATTCTATCTCAAACTTTCCAGCTTGTAGATTTATCAACCACACTACCACTTAGTAAGTGCTACTTATGGACAGCTTAGTGGTGCTGACGTTCAAGTCATGCGACCGTGGTGTATTTCGTTAGATTTTTACTGCTGAAGATTTCATTTTCACTTCAAAAAATCATAAAAGAGGTGTTCATTTGTGAAGATTATCTTGCTGAACAAAACGTGTAAGTATCATAAACTTTTCTTTGCCACAGAGCTTATTTTCAGCAATAATCCAAAATCCAATGGAAAAATCCCATTGGCTTTTTGTCGAGGGAACCAGGGTGATGCTAACTTCCGGATTGGCCTACAAAATACGTCGTCCCTGCAGCACTCTATCTAAATAGACAGAAGATGTGGTTCAAAGCTGTGTAGTTTTAGAAAGGAAATTTAAGAAGTTGATATGGTGATTTAGCTTTTGTAGCTAATAAACAAAGTGTTCTGTTTGAAGTACAGTAGAAAGAAAGTGTTTTTCTGTGATCTCCTAACACGTACAGTACAAAGAAGTACAATCTTCTTTTTATTTCAGTGATAATAATAATGATCTCTATTTAGAGCTTTTCAAAACAAAGTTACAAAGTGATATTTATTTATAGATATTTATTTTATCCTGTAAAATAAAAAAAATCTTAAAGTCCTCCAACAGACACATTTTAAAGTATGTAGAAACGCTCTGCTATGATTAACATTTGGTTTAACATGGTTTTCCCACAAAAAATCGAAACACTGAAACACTCTGTCTCCCTCATTGAGAAATTCAGGATCTATGAATATTCAAATATGCAAATATCACAGACCGATGCTACCCCATTGGGGGTGCAATACCATTGGTGAACACGGGAGCAGCATTGTGGTTGGGTGCTGTGGCGGCAACTTAGAATCTGTCAGTTAAACAAGGAATTTTTCCAAGCACCTGGAAGTCAGCTGTTGTAACACCCATTTTTAAGTCTGGTGACCAAACAACTGTGGGAAACTACAGAGTACAGACCCATCAATATTTTACCTGTAGTGTCCAAGGTGGCCGAGAAATGGGTAGCAAAGCAATTGAACGCTCACCTGAACATTGGGCCATGCCTCTCTGCACCCCATGCAATTTGGTTTTCGCTCTAACCATTCAACAGAAACAGCCAACTGCTATTTTCTTGAAAGTATAAAATCAAAACTAGATAAAGGTGGTGAAATAGGTGCAGTTTTTCTGGATTTAAAGAAGGCCTTTGATACCGTGAACCCTGAGGTACTCCTTTCAAAACGATCCCTTTTTACTTTCTCTACTGATGCCATTCAATGGTTGAATTCATATCTCATAATCAGGAAGCAAAGTGTGCGTATTGCCAATACTCAATCAACCTATCTTAACTGTAACATTGGTGTTCCTCAAGGTTCAATACTGGGCCCCATTTTGTTCAGCTTATATACTAATGACCTGCCTTTAGTCTGCCCATCTGTCAACATTCAAATGTATGCTAATGACACATATCCGTATGTACATGCTAAAAACAAGCAACAAGCTGCAAACAAACTGCAACCACGGTCCATGTATCAGACTGGTTAAGCAATTCATGTTTACACCTGAACATAAACAAAACTGTCTGTATATTCAACTCACAGAAACTTACAGAGACTGACCAACCCGATGTTCTTGTTAAAGGTGAAAAGCTCAAGGTGGTGTCTGATATCAAATATCTTGGAATAATTTTAGATTCAAATCTGTCATTTAAAAAGCATGTTAAAAAGGTGGCCAGTATTGTCACTTTCAACCTGGCTAACTTTAGGCACATAAGACTGTACCTAACAACAAAGGCAACCAACCTTTTTATGCATGCTGTGATTTTCACCCACATAACATACTGTTTCGCAAGCTGGTCACAAGCAAACACGGCAACTCTCAAACCGATTCAAACTCTCAAACCAATTGAGTCCTACGGAAGCGCATTGCATTCATAAGAGAGAGAAAAATTAGACACCGGATCTCGTAATTATGAGAAAATATCTTGTGATTACGAGATCAGGATCTCGTAATTATGAGAAAATATCTTGTGATTACGAGATCAGGATCTCGTAATTATGAGAAAATATCTCATAATTATGAGAAAATATCTCGTAATTACGAGATAAGGATGTCGTAGGAACGGACAGGTGTTGCGCCACCTGGCCCATTAACAAGATTGGTGTGAAACCCTGCCTGACTGAACGTTTTTTGAGACTGTCCTTGGTACACTGCAGTTTCAAAGCAGACATGCTCAGACATGGCGTTGGCTGCTTATTTCCCTCCTGAGATGTCTTGTAGCACATGAAAAACACCACATGGACACGTTAACAAGGTTAAAAACTTGATTTTCACTGGAGGGGGTCTTTAAAGTCAATGGTAAAACGGCTAGGCAACCAGTGAAGAGACACTAAAATGGCAGATATGGCTCCTTCAATTAAAAGCCTTCCTGCAGCATTTTGAACTCACTGAACCCAATCTACCTTTTTTGTGAGAAGAAATAAAAAACATGCATAGTCCTCTGCTGAGATTCGGGACAGATCTCATTTTTGGAATGTTCCTGAGATGGAAAAAAACTAAATGGAGCAAACATTTTACTATGTTGTTTAAAATGAAGTCTGTGGTCAAATAGGACCAGGAGTTCCTGGAGGCAGACGTAATGAGATGATATAGTGGACCGAGGGCAGGTCGAGTCACATTCCTTAGTGCAACTTTAAAGATAAAAACCCTTCAATTGGACCGTCTACATTTTGGCTGAATTGAAATATATTTTGATTCATTGAGATAATTCAAGCATGTGTTTATTATGGACAGCACCTTTAAAGCACCAGCCTGGGATTTGTACATAGACATGACCGCTCGAAGGATCGGGCATGAAAATAATTGAAATGCAAAATACAGCCTCACTTTACTCCAATATCTCCATTGTATATATTTTTAAACAATACAAATGTAAACAAAATATATCTAAACCCATTTAGCTTTCATCAAAGTGGGTTTCCAACTTCACAACTGTCAATCTGCATAATCAAATCACCTAAATAAATTAGCGCATTTACATGCACACTAATAATTGTCTCCACTTGGCAATACTCTGACTATTGGAATCGTTATATAAACGCCTTTATTTACTTATCTTTATCATAATCTCTCCCACACCCAGATCTCTGATCAATCTCTCCACTAGAGCATGTAAACACCTTTCTTTTGTCTATTTCAAACTTCTTCTTCTAGCTGACCATTGTTCAGCAGACACAGTGACCCAGGCGTTGGATTCCCAAAGCAACAACATGGTGCAGTGCGGCGGAGCCAACCATGTAAACCGAATTATTAGAGAAACTGCGTCATTTTGAACCGTGTAAAGGATGTAGTAGAAATATTAAATTGATTTGGTATTGGTGTGCATGTAAACATACACTCAAATTCAATAATGTGAGGCAAAAGCAAAGCTATTATTGGGGTGACAGTCAGACACTCGGACCATAAGTGTGGGGTTAAGGATCACCGATGCTAAAGCTTTACAGGCTGGTACTGTAAGGGCCTCTGGGTAAAAGTGTCCACCACATGGCACAGGGCAGAACAGGGTACGTTCAGCCTGCGTGTAAGATGAGTCACCTCTTGTTTCTAGGCAACCATACACGGAATTAATCACTAGGGACGTAGGGAGAGAAATAATTTCCATCAATCTGTGATGGAGGAGTGCACACAGTGAGAGGAAGTGAGAGCCCGGTCGAAAAATTAGATTTTTGCTGTCAGGTGATTTTTTGTTTTTATCATAAAGCTTCATGATTCTTTAATCTAAATGTAAATAGACAAGTTTGAGGTTTTATTGTATATTAGGTTTACGGTTTTATAACCTACAATATGAGAACATACAAGAACAAACTTAAGTTTACAGAGCAGGGCTGAAAGTGACTAAAAGAAAGGTTTTAAGGTGTGTAACATTTTTACCCTAATAGGGCTCAACTTACCCCCACCCTGTGACAACTTTTTTAATTGGACATACTTCTAAAACTCTATTAGCTGCATGAATTGTAATTTCCATGGATACCCATCAACTTTAGGCATATTAGCAATTATTGTGTCAAATAAATGCACATTTATTTTGCTATAGTTGTGCAAAATGCAAAAAGGGTGCATGGTACGTCCTTATTTTACATGTTATATCTGATCAGAACAGTTGTGCATCTCAAAATGTAACATGGAAGGCCAAGATTTTTTTTGGATTTAGTATTAATATTAAACTTTAAACTTGTGAGACGCCAACTTGTTCTTTGTAACTTATTTTCTGCTGTCTCTGTGACAGACCAGTCTGAGGTATAATTATGACACTATACTGACATCTAGTGGATACATTTGGTATTACATAATTTATACTGATTAAATATTGAGCATTTGTAGTATAGACTGTATCACAACTGACCACACAACACAAATGCTCAAACGGAGCACAGCTGTATATTTAAATTCTTAGAAAACCTGTAAGAATTTTTAGTTTCTCTTACTAATCTTTTTTGATCAGGATTACACACTATTTTACATTATACATCTAGTAATCTCTTGGCCTGATCAAATGTAAGGAACACACATAGAATGCTCTACCAAATAAATAGGAAATTAAATGACTAAATTCTACTGATGCCCAGGAAATCCAATAACTTCCTCTCCAACTATTAAAAAATCAAAGTAGGTCCGGTTTAATACTTTTCACTGTGGTGAGCAATGTTTCAACTGATCTCCATGTGGGGGGTGTGTTTAAGTCTGTACTTAAACATCACATGATGGGGCATCACATGATCTCATAGCATAGTTCAGTATGGGTTGAATCCACATCAGGTGGTACATCAGGTACCACAGGGACACAGTTGTAACATTCAGAGATAATTATCATGATTCAGTTTTTAGGAGACATCAACAGTACATGGTATAAATGGGATGTAGAGTGTGGTAAAGAATATATAGTATATCTATTATGTTTCCCTCTATTGAAGGAGGTGGTGGACTTCACCTCCTCAGACTGGGAGCTCCCCCCTCTCAATCCCCAGGATTAGGATTGCGTCACAGCGTCCTATTGCAGAGAAATGCCACTGGGCTTTCAAGGTTTGTGTACAAGAGGTGTATTTTTGGGCGTCTGGGTAGTGTAGGGGCAAAGTCCTTGCCTACCACTGCAGAGACCCGGGGTTCGCGCCCCGGCAACGGTACTTCCGGCTTGGTCGGGCGTCCATACATACCACTGTGGTGGTAGGGCTGATCTCAAACAACGATGAGACAGCCTACAGAGAGGAGGTGGCAAATTTGACATCCTGGTGCAAAGATAATAATCTCCTTCTGAACATTTCAAAGACCAAGGAGATGATTATGGACTTTAGACGGAGCAAGAGGACCCCGCTTGCTCCAACCATAAGAGATGTGACCCAAGTAGAGATAGTGGACAGCTACAAGTACCTCGGAATTCACATCAGTAATGACTTGACATGGAGTGCTCACGTCTCAGCTCTGGTGAAGAAGACGGCAGGGAAACTGTACCAGCTCAGGAGACTGAGGAAGTACACAAAATCCTCAGCTCTTCTGAAAGCCTTCTACGCTGCCACTGTGGAGTCTGTGCTGTCGGGCAGCATCACTGCCTGGTACGGCAACTGTACCGGGTTAGGCTATTGATATGTTGTCTTGCTGTCTTGTCACTGTATTGTCTTGTTGTGATGTGTTTGTCTCATATAGCCTTGGAGTGGCTGCGGCCCTAATTTCACTGCAAATTTCTATGGGAATGTTGTATGTGACAATAAAAAAACCTTGAACCTTGAATGGG
>CABFOS010143552.1:0-16794 GCA_900660315.1 Diretmoides pauciradiatus
ATAATAATAATAATAATAATAATCAATAACTAGCTAAACATAAATAAAATAAATAGATAAAATAAATACTAGAACTATAGTGTGCCAGCTATGTCTTTACCTTCCAGGCCGCTAGGGGGCAGTATCGCCGTTTTACCCCCCAAGCCGAAGATAAGTGACAACAGAAAGGAACAGCCTGTCCCTCCAAGCTCCGCCGGCGTTTTATTTACAGCCGAAGGTCGAGTTCAGCCGGGTGTCACTTCATAATACCCAAGGCGGAAAATAGCAAATTGTAAATGTAATGCATTTGCAGAAGCTTTTGGGGGGGTTTCAGGCGTGGAGTGATACGACGTTAACCTAGCTAGCTGTTACGTTGACAACACACAGGGAGACGTCGGGTTCAAGCGGTGACTGTTGTCAGGATAGTTTGGTTTTGCAGCTAATCTGTGTTATCTAGTTAACCTGGTAGAAGACAACCCGACAGACCGGACCCAGCTCGCTAGAACAACCCATCTGACACCCGTGAGCTCGGTGGCCGGTCTCATGGCAGCCGCGGCGGGGGCCCGGAGGTTACCCGCGACTGTACGAACATTCAGTGAGTTTCTGGAGGTCGCCGCCGTGGGCTCGCCCCGCCTGTGCCGCCCAGCGGGGCTGAGAGGATGCCTGCGTCAGGACGTCAGGTGAGCCCAAATGTTGCTGACTTCCGATGGTATATTTAATACAATCAGGGTTGTTATAGGTGTGGTATCGTGTTACTAGAAGCAAGAGAAGGACACAGCAGATAGGTAGGTCTGATTTGTAATCATAACACAGTAGGTCACCTCCTAGAATACACCCACACACACACACTGTATTTCCCCCCCTATTCATACAAGTGAGAAAACACCAGCATGCCCCAAAACACAGCAGGGACTTTCCATTCTCCAACTGTTCTCAATGACTTTGGTGGTAGGGGACTAGAATGTAATGTGCCCTTCTCTGTTATGGGCATGTGGCATGTGAGTGAACTCATTCCAGAACGTGGCTCATGGGAAATTTCTTCTTAACTTTTAGACACTTGTCATCATGTGGCATTTTGATGACAAGAACTCCCAGAGTGCTTTGCCTTCAGGACTTGGACACAATGGCGGCCCTTCCCCAAAGCAGGAACTTCATCAGCCTCACCAACAAAAGGAAGGAGTACTCAGAGCGTAGGATACTTGGGTAATTTGACTCTTAAATTAATTTTACGAAAAGCATTGCGTGTTATTTTTATGCCTTAACCACATATGTGGTTTTATGTGACTTGTACTGTGTATATGTGGTTTTATGTGACTTGTTGTACTGTGTATATGTGGTTTGGTTTTATGTGACTTGTACTGTGTATATGTGGTTTGGTTTTATGTGACTTGTTGTACTGTGTATATGTGGTTTTATGTGACTTGTTGTACTGTGTATATGTGGTTTTATGTGTGTCTCATCAATGGTTTTGTTTAAATGGTCATCTGTTGTAATTGCACTGGTATGGGGTAATGTGTTTGCACTGTATTGTATTGCACTTTGGTGATTCAACTATGAAGCAGTGTCCTTATGTACCGAAAACAAATACCACCGGCCCTGGTCGCGTGGCAATTGAAGTCTATTCTATTCTATTAACTTTGCAATGTCTGCTGCCTTAGGTACTCCATGCAGGAGATGTATGATGTGGTGGCCAATGTGGATGAGTACAAGCTGTTTGTACCCTGGTGTAAGAAGTCTCAGACCATCATGAAGAGAGCGGGCCACTCCAAAGCCCACCTTGAAGTGGGTTTCCCACCTATGGTAGAGAGATACACGTCTATGATCACTAGTGTCCGGCCTCATCTAGTCAAAGTAAGTGCCACTAACCTCAATGAGTTTGTCAGTCCCATGAATGATGATGTGTTCAGTGTTTGATAGCAAAGCTGTAAGAGTTTCTCCTGTGGGTGATTTTTAGGCAGTGTGTACAGATGGAAAGCTTTTCAATCACCTGGAGACGATATGGCGCTTCAGTCCTGGTATTCCTGGCTATCCTCGCACCTGCACTGTAGACTTTTCTGTGAGTAGGCTATACTAACCGCATTCATTGCTGGCTTCCTGTGGTAATTCATCCACATTGTCCATCAGTCCTTCTGTCCATGGCTGTTTTCTAATTCAATGCATTAAAGCCTGTTTTGTATCCCATATCTACAGCTGTCATAGTTTATAACTCATATACTCTCTTATATACTACGATGTATTTGTTGTATTATGTCTTAAACAGATCTCCTTTGAGTTCCGCTCTTTGCTGCACTCCCAGTTGGCCACCGTGTTCTTCGACGAAGTCGTAAAGCAGAACGTTGCAGCCTTTGAACGGAGAGCCTGTAAGCTCTATGGTCCAGAGACTCGTATCCCACGGGAGTTGATGTTTCACGAGGTGCACCAGACGTGAGGCCAGCCGCTGTACATCTTCGTACAAGCCTTACACCATACCAACCATCATTCTGTCGTACATTCGGACCTGCATGACGCCGCTGTTTTCCCCGCTGCCTCAAGTCTCCGCCACCACCCAGATGTCACAGTGGAGCACCAACCAACTCTTGTAAGCATCATGTAGGGATAATCAGGATTGTGCTTATTCCTGCTTAAACCTAATGTGACCCAACATTAGTAATTACGCCCCTCCTCCATATGTATCTGTACAGTTTCCATCTACCTCTACTCAAGGGACCCTTCCTTTGCAGAGGAATCCTGCCTTGCTGCTCCATTGTAGTTACAAGCTATATTTATGTAAACAAAACAGCAAATTCATGCAAAATCATCAGTACCAATGGCAGCGAGTAAACTACTGAACGGACAGGAAACTGACGGAACAAAACATTTTTTTTTGCAAAAGGTGCTTTGAGGCTAGCTTTCTGCTAACGTGGATGTGTGTTTGGCTGTTGACTGGGAACAAGGTGTAACCATTCACCAGCCCCTCAACGGAATGACCCAAACACTACACCTACCACATTGTCATTTTCAAGTCAAGGTGTATCTGAGTTTCAGTTTGGGTTCAGCTCATTACATTAGGAAAGAATTTTCTTTGCCCTTACTTATTTTATCAAATGGTAGTTTTAATATATTGTTTGACTTATGGCACTTCAGTTAATGTACAGGTAGGTGGTAACCTGTAAACTTAGTGCGAACTGATAAATTCATTAATTTTATCATATGAAGATTTTCAATGAATGCAGCATGAGTTGTGTGAATTAAGTACATTTTATTGGGTTTAGAAATTGAAAGTGCCCTGTTTGGGGTAGCATGGACATTACCTCCGCCCAGAATATTATTCAAGTCGTACTTTTTGCACAAGGAAAAACAATATTTTTTCTTTAGTTAACTTTGGCTTCAATTGACTTCGGGTATTGGGGAAATTAAGCTTTAATGTTTTGCTGTGAACATTGTGTTTTTGGCCATTTTGACATTGTAGTAATGCCTTATTTTACAGCCCAGAACTAGCAAACTATCAGGTAATTAACACCTGCATTTCCAAACAACTGTAAGCCAGTTAGTACCAATGGGCAGGGTGGGGGAGTACTGTCAAGACAATGGAATCACAATAAGATGATTACAGAACAAAAAGATGGTAACATTTTGTTGGATTACATAAATCATAAGAAAATAAAGTGCCATCTGATTACATTAGAGTAATGGCAGTATAGTGGATTGTTGCTCTAAGTAATCGAATATAATCCGTTCTGAAAGGGAGAGCCTCCACCCTGCTAATGCCTGGGGTACATCTTCAGAAGAACAGTAGAAACCAATCAAGTTATTTACCTGCCATCTACATTCTCAGTATATAATATACTATTATACCTTGTGGGCTGTAGAATAAAACATTTTCATTGCCCATGGGTTCTATGCTTCATTCTTTTTGGACAGTTTTAAAATGTTTTTATTTTACTGTAAGATTTATTTATGATCCATGAATGTAACTAAAGAAAGAGGTGAATATCTGTTTTCTTGTGTTGCATTGTTAGGGCATGACTTACTTTCATTAGGATTCCTGGTTCATATCTAGTAGCCCATTGCTTTATGCCATGGAAAAGGGCTCAACACAGTAAACCAGTGTTAATTGATTGCAATTGTCATTTCTACAATCAGGTCTGTGGAAATCAGTGTGATCTTCCTCTAAATAACCATTATTTCCTATGCTCCAAGTCTCATACTCCATTAAAACTGAACTTGTATTAAATATGTTCAAGGTGGATATGGGCTTCCTTGATGTGGTTCATTTTGTTTTTGATTGGAAATGAAGGGCAAGTGAAATGTTATCAGTGGACAATATTGTACTAAATGGGAGTGGGTCTTTGTGAATCACCATGTTACTCTGAAGAAAAATATTCTAACTTGTATTTATTAAGTTTGTTACCATTACTTGAGTTGCATATTATATTTTTAAGCAGTAAAATTGAGATGGAGTCCATTTTAAACTATATACTACATACTATTCAGTGCTTAATCATTCCGTTGTCAGTAATTTTTGCATTACATGTATGCATGTCCATCCCAAAGTGATGTCCTTTTGTTTTCACAATGCTGAAGCCTCACAGAATCAAGGACTTCATGCACAAAGTATTTTATTATAGGAGTCAACACTTGTCGGTCGATTTTAAAGACATGCAAATACCCCCCTCATATACTTTAATGTAAAATGCAGGTGCAATAGTGACTAGTAATAAGACATTACTATCAGTCATTGATCACTTTTTCCTAAAATAGATTTTGTGAATGCTGTCTGTTGGTGTATGTCACAGCTTATTTACATAATAAAAAAATGCAAAATGCAGGCATAAAAATAAATGTTTGCTGTGTAATGTCATTTACAACTTGTTCACAATACCTTGATGTGAATTCTTTAAGTAAGAAAACATTTTACTGTGACAGCCTTTGAGCTTTTAGTTAAGCTATGTTGAGCTGAAGCTGTAGTGACTTGTTGAAGCACGTCTTTTATCCCACAGAATGAGAGGTTCCTTTGCACCATCTGGCATGAAATTTGTCAATGGAAAGAGTGCACGCGTACGCATGATGACAGTATCGCAGGCAGGGACACGACCTTTAACCAAGGGCAGCCAACCTACACGAAACCAAAGTGGGGTGATGGTATCTGGGCCAGTTATTAATAACAGCACATAGGAGACATGGGTACTTTGGACCATCTTCCTTCTTGATCAAGCAACCTCCTTTATTACATAAAATTCAGCCTTCACTTTGCTAAGCTTATTTTTCTTGTAAAAAAAGAAAACCCCTATATGTAGTTGCCAACATGGACGGTTCTATTAACTGATGTGATTTGGGTATTCAAAACAAAACTACTCATGTCACCATTTTGTTCTATGTGGCATGCTCAAACACATGGTACACTAGAGGATTTTTCTCAACAGGCTTTACATTGAGTGAGTGCTCATGTAACAGAGGTCAAAGGTTTGTAATTTTATCCTCAGGTTACAGACATGACAAACCCACGAGAGTCAGAGGAAGCAGAGATGAGGTGGTCAACTGGGTGAACAAGCACTACCCCAAAGACGCAATGCACGTCCATGCATTTTGCATGATTATTTCAAGTTCATATTTTCGTCCGAAATGCCAGATTACTGCCATTAGATCACCTGCCCCTAGGACCTAATGAGCTGCTTTACTGCACAAGCCCCTTTCTACCCCATGAAAAAATTAGACAACACTGTTAATAAAAACATTTATTATTTTCCTTTTTTGTTAGGTTTTCCAATATTTGCTCTGTCAAGCACTTCTTGCCCATTTGACCCATTCAGCCCAATACCCCAACTGTTTCTCTGATGAATCCATCCAATGAATTCTCCCAGCCATCATGAATAACCTTTAAGCCACTCTACGATCAAAATAACCAGGTAACACCAACCACATGGAAGAATTCCACAATAATAAGATAAACACACGCGCACACCTGATGAAGCGAGAAGGAAGATGGCAGCAAGCTATAGAGATTTCAAAATATTTGAGGAAATTACTGACTTGACACGGAAAGAGTATTTAGTCATTAGAATGGGATGAAAGATCCAGTTTATACTATAAAAATGGAGTGTTGACAAACCTAAGACCAACAGGTGAAGCTGCTACAGAATTAAGACTTAAGGGCAAGCTTGAAACATTCAAATCAATCACCTGCAAAACAGCACCGGCTAAGCCCATAGAACTAGGCGTAAATTATTGTATATACAAAATAGCTGCAGTTTGTTCGTCGGTATTTTCAAAAAGCAGAAAGTCACATTTACCAGTGACCAGTGAGATTGAACATTACACAGTGATGGTAACGTATGATAATTATTGTGGTTATACAAGCAATATGGTCGCGTGGTGCTCATACATTCAACCTATACATATATATACCTATGTACACAAAGTATAAATAAAACCACAAAATGAGAATCCACCAAAGATTATAGTTTTGTACACATTAAAACACCCAAAACCTCCATAAAAGGGACACTAAACCAACCCGGGGTTTCTACTGCTACAAATTAGGAAATCCAATCTAGCAAGTGCTCATTTTGGAGTAGTTGATGACTGAAGCGCTCTCCTGTAGGGTTTATGTAACAAATATACACTCAAATAAGACAGGACTTCAACAAATCCAAAGCCCCCTGGCTGCCCACTTTTTATTCAAGCTTGCTCTTAAGCATTTACTGTAAGCAAATTATAACACCCTTTACTCAATCCCTTTAACGTTCTGTTACTGTACACAACTATGCTTTTTGGTTCTCTAGGCTGCTGTTCAGAGCGCCCTTTGAGCACAAGACCCATTCGAAAAGGATATTATTGAAAACGAGTAGCGGAAAAGCAGACTTTCTATTTTGACGACAGTTATTTTGATCATAGAGGCGCTAGAGGTCATGAGGGGAAAAAAAACAAAAAACAATACATGGAAGTCAGCGACAAGGTGAGTCCAAAGATTTAAAGGGGCAGTATCTTTTAACTGATTTTCATGTTTATGGATGTATATCTTGGAACAGTTTGTTCATTTTACTGGGGAGGACCTTTTTGCTAAACTGGAGTGTTCATTTGATCGGGAGTGAAATATTTGGACAGACTGGGTGGGAGGACATCTAGGGACATTGCATAGAAGAAACTACGTTGAGAGTTTTTAATTGAAAGGGTTTTGGGAACATCCTCTAAGACAAAATCACAGCATAAGCCAAAAGCAGCAATGGTTGAGTCAGATTATTAACTACTTGATCGTAAGCTTTTAACTGATACAAAGATGCATAATTCACCCGCACAATTCCCTTTGAATGCCATTGCCTATTTGTAGCTCTGGCCTAGTGCTCAGACAGATACAGGCACTGTACCAATCTTAGTGACACTAATAGACGGTACACAGTTTGAGCCTATTAGGGGGGAAAGTGTAAGTTTTCGCTTTGCATCTTCCAAATATGGAGGCATGGCGGGAAAACGTATCTATGTTTAACTAACACACTTTATCTCTATTGGTGTGAAGATTTAAAAGGCCCTTTTTTGTGTGAAATGACATTAAAAGCGTACTGTCTCTTTGAATCCCATTTCCCTGGGGTTGGGAAGGACAGGGGTCAACTTATATCTGACATTTTCCTCCTCTTCCCGCCCTTTACACTAACCCCCGACTCCCTTCAGCTTGTCCTTCTTCAGCCTGATTTGGTTCCCACCAGTGCCATCAGTCCATCCGTGCTCATGGACTTGGGACGCTCCAATGGGAAACCCAGGGCTCTGCTCCACACCAGCTGAGCCAGCACACCCAGGGCTCGGGATACACCAAACAGCACCGTGTAGTAATTCATCTCAGTCATTCCATAGTACTGCGCATCACAATGAGGGGTTTGAGGGAGAGGGGGAGAGAGAGAGAGCGAGGTCAGGATGTGATAAGCCATACTTGACACCTTAAAACTACAATCAAGAGTAATGATTGAAAATGTTGTGCTACAAATGATACAATATGCTGATGCAATAAAAATGATTCTATCTACATTTATGTTATAAGCAAGTACAATTTCTTTAACCCCCTCCCCACAAGCGCCATGTGTCCCTTACCTGCAGCAGCACTCCACTGTGAGCATCCACATTGGGCCAGGGGTTCTTGGCCTTACCCTGCTCCAGCAGCACATTGGGCACAATCTTGTACAGCTGGGCAACCATCTTGAACATAGGGTCGTTGGGCAGGTGCTTCAATGCAAACTCACGCTGGCAGGTGTAACGTGGGTCAGTCTTCCTTAGGACGGCATGGCCGTAGCCTGGCACCACCTACAGTATGGACGAGAGAAGGAAAATCTCATTTAAAAAATTTCCACAGTGGGGTGAGAGAATACTAATAATATTTACAAATTATAAATATTACATTTACATTACAAAGGACACATCCCTTACAAAATGTATTTTATTTTTTTAAGTGCAAAAGCAATGAAGGGTAAAAAATATGAAAGCATGTCAAGGATCATAAAAAGAAGGTAAAAACACAACAAAAAAAAACTGTAATTGCAAAAAAGCACGTTAAGTTTTAAGTAGCGATTTAAAAAGTTTTGCCCAGCCTGGGATCCCCTCAGGCAGGTTGTTCCAAAATCTAGGAGTCCTGATTGAAAAGGCCCAATCAACTCTTGTATTTGCAACATGCTTTCAGAAGTGGGGGGGGGGGAGCAGCCTTAAAAACCATGTAAGGAGAGAAGACTCCAGATGTTCCTATGAGGCTTTACCCTGAACATCCATAATTGGAGTTAAAACAGCGTGCCCTTACCCTGCCAGACTTGAGTGTGTTCCAGATGTAATCCCTCATCTTCTCATCAGACACCTCTCCACCAAGCTCTTTCTGCAGGGATGTCAGCCACACTAGCACCTCCTGTGGGATGCAGAAATAAATACATGTCACTGGTGAGTCATCGCTGCAAAGTTACAATGGTGTCACTTAACATCCTCTGTACTTGTGTAAGGGTGGGCGATATGTTATGCCTGGACATGTCTGGCCCGGACAGCTCAGTCGGTTCAATCCCCACATAATGTCAACTATCCCTTGTGTAAGTCGCTGTTATGTTCCTGTGTGTGGGGTTTGTGTTCCCTGTTGGTTTCTTCTCTGTTTTCTAGACAGGAAACCATATATGTCCACCTGGAGCTACTGCCGTGCTCATTGGAGGATGCAGCTGCTCAGGTGGACCATGGATCAACCAATGAGGGAGGAGCTGCTGGCATAAGAGCTTTGTCATATTCACCTGTGCTCGCTCTCTCTCTTGCTGATTCTTACTAGCCTTGTTACCCTGCTGTGTCTGTGCTTTGTTTGCCAGACTGTGGCTCCTATTTGTAGTTGTGGCTAACTGCTTGGTTGTTGGGCTTTGTGGCCTTGTGTGTTTGGTGCTAGCCTGGATACACGTTATTGGAAGCCTGTAGGGTGAGCCGCCATTTTGTTTGGTGCCCCACGCTGTTTTTGTGTTCAGGTAGGGAACTAGGGTTACCCATTGTCTTTCAATTTGCTGAGTTTAGTTAGAATCCTTTTTGTTTTAAGGTAGCGCTGTTTGTTTCTGCTTGGCTCACCCTGAAGCCAATTGCTTCCCTAGTCACAGCCACTTTGTATTTGCCTTTTCTTGTATTCTGTTTGTGGTGATAAAATGCACCTTTTTGTGTTTGGAAACCCAGGCTCTGTCTCAGTCTTTATGTTACCCCCTCTATCCCCTAGACTGGGGGGGTCGTAACAGTCACTTTGGATAAACGCGCCTGCTATAGAGCTTTGATTCTCTGCCTGAACCCAATTGGACCCGACTGGTTCGTACGTCTCCCGTTTCTCACTCACTCTATCCTGAGTGTCAGAGTGAGTGGTATCGGGGATTTGGTTGTGCGCTCTCTTCCTGCTTATTGATGCAGTGTGAGCTGCTTGTTCTCCTACTCTGCTCCTTGTCGGACTGTTAGGATGCGTAATCGTCATCTTGCTTATTGCAGCAGTAGGCTTATTGTGCCAGTCATTCTTTTTCCCCAACTCTGTTCTTCGCTAGACTGTTACGGTGCATAATCGTTGTCTTGCTTATTGCAGCAGTAGGTTTATTGTTCCCAGCCTCATCTCCTCATGGTGACTATTGCTATTCTATGGCTATAATGGCTTTAATGGCTGGGCAGGGATCATTCATTTTATTTTGATCTTGCATTTAGTTATTTATTCATTTTGATAATAATTTGCACTTTATTATATGCAGCTTGTAATAAAAAAATAATAAATATATATATATATATATTTGTTGTTTGTTTTAAGTGGAAATTCGGGTTCGGGCCGGGCCCAAAACTGCTGCTGCGGTTCGGGCCGGGCCTGATCAAAGCTCTAGTCTGCTCAACGACAATGTATGTGATGATATCGATATTAACGTACCCACGAAATGGGATCTAGCAATATTGAGTACGCCTTTGCGCATCAGCCAACCATATATTCTGACACAAGAAGGCCTGGTCAAATGACCTAATCGGTTAATTGGCATTTGACGCAAAAAAAAACAACAACTTTGTTGCACATCTACTATCTTGCTATGGTTTTCTACTTGAACTGTTGTAAAAGCCAGTTCCAGCTAAAGATAGTTTCACAACCAATGTGTTTCATCATCTTCACTGTAAAGAGTATATGAAATATATAGTATATGATAGACTGTGAGTCAACTGCCCCTGCAAAAAACAATTGCCAGCTCAAAAGCAGGTACAGACATAAACTGAATCGTTTTGCACAAAAGTTCATCCAATTGCAAGATATAACTAAAGCACCAACTACAATGCAAAGCACATTAACACAGAGGGTTTTCTGTGCACGTTTCTTTTTATTGTTATTTATTATTATTGCTAATTCATTGTTAAAGTTGTCTCTTTTTCATATGATAAATGTTTGTGAGCCTAAGACGTCTGTTTGCTGCTTTCATTTATAAAAGACCAGTACATTTTCTTTAGGCTAGCTGATCTAAGTGACTTTGTATGTCACATTTTTATGAAAGGCGAAAATGAAATCAAAATGAAAATATGGGGATACTATTTTTTTCACCCATATCGCCCACCCCTATACTTGTGCCAGAAAACACTACAGCAGCTGGAGAAGAGCAGAAACTAGCACAGTAACTTAGTTGCTGGGACACATTTAGCACAAACCTGATTGGCCAGTCCATGCAGAGGACCAGCCAGGCCATTCATGGCTGCACTGAAGGACAGGTAGGGGTCAGACAAGGCACTGCCCACCAGGTGGCTGGTATGGGCACTGACGTTGCCTCCCTCATGGTCACTAAGAGAGGGGTAGATAAAGCAAAAAATGAAATAAAATAAAAGATCTCTACAGCGAATTGTTAGTCATTCTCAAAACAATACACGATTTGTAGGGCAGCCTGAAGGATTGTTGGATTGGTACATACACCATATGGACACTAGGGGGCAAAGATTAGTCACTTGGACATTGCAATCCCATGACTCACTGGAAAGGGAGAGGGGCTGAGCTTACAGGCCAATGCTGCAGCCACTTAACCTACCCTTTGTGTCTGAAGAGTGCATTTGCGCAGTGAGTCCGAAAGTGTAAAGTTGAAATTGCACCACTCTTATGCATTTCAATTCCACATTTGCAGTAAAACCACTGAGAATTGACTGAGTTTCCCCTCAAGCAATACATTTATTTTACATTCCAATTGACTTTGATTAGACTTTGACTTTAGATCATTAATTAAAGAGATTTAAAAAAAGGACAAACCCATTCCAAAATGAAAGCTACTCTAGATGTAGGATTAAGTGTTTCATGTTGTACCTGTGGATGGTGAGGTAGAGCCTCATGAGCTCAGTGAACTGGTTATCGCTGTAGCCCAGCATGTTGGTGAAGTTGTGAGACCAATCCAGGTTGGAGTCGATGGCACCAATGCTGCTGCCCTCGCGGTACAGGTTGCGGTAGATCTTTGCAGCAACGCAGGGAAGCTTGGCAATCAAGTCCATGGAGTCCTCATATACAAACTAAGAGAGCAAAGAGGTTGAGTAATGTTTGAAAACAAAGAGGAACATTCAAAGACAGAACATGTCCAAACAGCAAGCATGAACAAACAGTTGGATTAACACATCTCATGTCAGTGCATTCATCCACTTCTTCCACAGGACAAGTCCAATTTATTCCTATAACACGATTACAGTCTGAAAGGGCTTCACAATGCCCACATTATGAAAGCAATGAATGATGGCACACAACCCCCCCAAACCTTGGTCCCTCTCACAGGATAAAGAAAACTCCCAGACTAGGAAGGAAAACATATTTGAGATGGGATTTCTGTGTGTAGGTGCCACTCACCTCCCAGTACTTGGTCTTATGGACACCTTCGGAGTAGGCCCGTGCAAAGCTGCTCTCACTGTTCAGAGCTGTGATGGCAGCGCTGAATTGAGACATGGGGTGCAGGTTTGTGGGAAAATTATCCAACATGGTGACAACATGCGAGGGAAGCGCTGCTCTCTTGGCCCATTCTTTTGACAGCCAGTTTACCTAAGTAACAGGAGCACATTAACAAGGTGAGTAGGTGACTTGAAATACTTGCTTGTTCACTTTTACTCAAACAATGGTTCCATCTTTTTCAACAGCGTGGAGTTCACATACATGGACAGAAGCACAAAGATTTACAATCATCAATTAGAACAATCGTCAAATATGAATCAAATACCTTTTTAAAACATTTTTTAAACAGATTACGAAAATGTCCTATCACAAGCAAGACATCAGCATTTCAGGGAATGCTGTATTTAGTTCCAGGTATATGGACAGAGTTCCCACCAACGCCCTGATGTCTTGTCATAACAAAGTCAGAATGCTTCCATGACATAGAAATGTTATTCTATCTGTGTATCTATGTTTGATAATGTTTTTAAGTTCAGAAAAGCACAAAAGGACTAATAGTCTGGATTTCACTACCATTGGGCTTGCTGTGCAGAAAAACTGCAAACCACCAGCTAATTCAATGGCTTAAGAGTCGAGATCACCACGTCGATAGGTTACATCCCCATTACATTAGTCTAAAACACAGAGAGGTTGCTTCCTCTCTGTGCATGCGGAAATAGGCTTTGATAAAAATCTGAGGTTTATTCTCCATTTTCTTTGCTGAAGGAATAGGTCTTAAAAGTAAATTTTATCTCTAAATATTTATATTGAGAGACTCAAAATAAGAACATGGTTCATAGCCAGTTTTGAATAGCCCTTTGTGTAGAATCAGACAGAACTGAATAAGAAGTTGAAAGAAAGTTTCTGTAATAGCAGGGAATGATCAACTGTATCAAAGGCTTTGGAACAATCTACAGTCACAATATTATACACAACCAGTGAAATGCGGAGACGGTACCATGTTTAGCCCTAAATCTACATTAGTGAATGCTTTAACAATAGTGCCTAGCAAGGAAAGCCCTAAGCTGTTTTATTTACCAAGGATTTCACAATTTTGGCTAAGCAAGGAAATAATGGGTCAAAGGTATCCTGCCCAGTTGATTCTTTGAGTCAATAGCAATAGGTGAAATAAAAATGTCACATTGTAAAAGGAAAAAGGGTAAAGTGGGGAGCACTATTCTCTCAATGAAGTAGTCACATAACATTAACACATAAAATGGAGAGGCCTTTGCGTATTCAGTACGTTTATCTTTATAGTCCTTATATTCCTTATCAATGAGATGGCCTGCGGCAATGAGCCGGCTATTTACCTGATTTGAGTCATACATAATTCACCAAGTAATAATTCACTATTTATGCTGCTAACATCTTTCGATGTCCATAACAAGGCAACAGTAAACATGAATGACGCAATCTCCCTGTGGGCTAATCACTAACAAATATGTCAATTTGAGCTTTTTATGACCTTACTTAGGGCAATTTCAGCAAAATGCTGGAAGGCAGTGGTGAGATGCATCACTTCTTAATTTTCAAGTGTCATGAAAATGTGATCAGCATTTGAGATATCACGCAACGGACGCATAGAAGGGCAAGATCAACATTATTATCTCTATTTTTATTTTTTCCTCTCTCCCTGATTTACCTTCCCCCCTCCCTCCCCTCAGGAAGCTTTTTGCCTCCTGCCAGGTCGTTATTGAAAAGAATTTGTTCTTAACTGACTTTCCTGGTTAAATGAAGGTTCTATCTATCTATCTATCTATCTATCTATCTATCTGACCATAGTCCTAGTCCTCCATCCTAGACTTCATTATGGGGTACAATGATCCTTGCAGCTGCCCTTTCCCCGCTCACCTGTTCCTCAGTGGGGACCTGTCCTGTGATCAGCAGCCAAAAGAGGCCTTCAGGCAGCGGCTCCTGACCTCCTGGAGCCTTGGGCAGCAGCTTCTGACACTCTGGAATGCTGTAACCCCGGAAACGGATGCCCTGTACACCAATGGGGAAAGAGACGCTGTGTTAAGTGTGCGAGTCTTGAAACGATGGGGTCACAAGCATGTCAAGGGAGCGCAGGCAAGCGGGCTCTGGCTCTACCAATGAATTTGGTTGATTGAATGTGTCATTCTATTCAATAGCCTGCTAACAAAATAGAACAGTGTCACTGAAAGCTGTTAAGTCTTCAGCTTTGGTAAGAAAAGTAAATGCCATCTGAATACTATCTAGATAAGTATGCAGGTCTTCCAAGGAGCCAAGACAGTTCAAGATATGAAATCATTGTCAGAGTGAATACACATCATGTTCCTCTTTGTCATGTTCGATTTTCCATATACTCACCTCATCAGGATCCAGCACAGAAGTCTCATACACCAGACCCTTCATTCCCCTCATACCTCCATAGACCTATACATGAAAACATAAGCATTAAGGGGTGAAGCGAATGATAAAACAGATCGGGAAGACGCTGTCATTTACTGGTGTGTAACATTTCAGTGACTCAGCAAAAATGTCTCCTCAGCCATAGGTGCAGTGCAGCTTCATACTGTGGGCTGCTCTAGGAGAGACGGCAGAGTAATGATTCCTGACACAGTAAATAAGGCTAGAGAGGCCTAGACGGATTAGGTGAGGCTGGAACGCCAGGTTTAATCTACATGATGGTTGTTGGCCTACATGTTTTTCAATGACCATATCAGAAATAAGTGTTACTTTCAAACTAGAAACTGCCAAAATCATTTGTTCGCGGTTCTCCTTTTAGTGAGATCCGTTAAAAATCATCATGTGACTGCTGAAGAATTACTCACCATATCAACGTTGATCTGACCGATATTAGTTTTGCCATATTGCTGTTTAAAGTTCTTGATCCTGGTCTGTTCTTTGGGTATAAGGTCTGTCAGTACATCCTTTAGATTCTGTAAAAATACAAAAAATGATCAATGACACCCTTGTTCTAGTCTAAAAATACAGACTTTATCTGAACTGGGGTTAAATAAACAGTCTTTATATAAACATTTGGCTCAAGCAAAATTGATTTTTAGCTTAACAAAAGGTCGGCATGTTCCATTTACACTCAAGAGAACAGAGGGAGAAATGGTCTTTTCTAAATTCTCCAGATATATTATCATTTCTACTATCATACACACGTGGGGAAAAACAGGAACAACCTTGGAATGGACTGAGAATACTCACTGTTGATGCGCTGGCATGTCTGGCAGCCACAAGGACACTGGTGGCATTCTGAGGAGACAAAAAATACAACATTCTAAGTGCGGGTGACACAAGGACATAACCTGTTAGAGAAAACCCTTGAACAAAAATCAGACAGGCACAACTGCACTTCTAGGCCATTAGAGTACAATGCAATGGAGATCCTTAAATATGCATTTAGACAACATTGAAGGAGCTCAAAAGTCTTTTTCTAAGAATTGTCATTGAGAGACACTTCATCATGCTATTCGTTTGGCTTCATTATTTAGGTTTCTTATTTTGAAAGTCAACGGACACAAAGACTTAAGCTAAAGTACAAACTGTCAGTGTCAATTTAAGGGGATATTGCATGAAAAGTTATAGAACTGCAGTTCTTTTATTAATGGTCATCCAATTCAAGATAACTAAATGATTGGATTAAGATATTGTTTTAATTAAATAAAGTAACCATTATTAATTAATGGATAGTCAGAAACTCTTCCTCTTTTTAGGTTCTTTTTGACTTCAGCTGTTACTCCACTTGGCTCATAAGCAATATGGTCGGGGTTAATGAGAACAAACAAGGGTCTGAATTATCAAAGCAGCTTCAAATCATCATGCCATAGAGCTTAAAGATCGACAGATTACTTTGATTGCCATTACTGGACAATACTTGCCTTGAGCCATGGCCTATTCACAGATAAACTGCTGCCGTCAAGGCTTGCAAATGACTGCCATGCAATATTGCCCGACAGCCCAGTGTGTGGCATGACAGCAACACCTCACACAATCACCGTTACCAGTCTACAATGCTAACATGTAGACCGATGGATTAATGTGCTTGTGTGTTTTTTTCCACGTCATAATCCTCGGTGTGAAACGGCAGCAACCGGGATTTGCAAGATTAGGCAATATTATCCCCTAATTTCAGAATGCTTTCATAGCCCACTGCAATCTCAGTGGTTTTGCTCAAAGAAGTGATATTCTGAAAGGTTGTCAGCTGCCATGTCAAGCTTCATGTCAAGGTATGATGAGATGAGTTCACTATTATACTGGACTATCAGCTGCCTTGCACAATTTGTGTCAGCTACCTTTAAACTCTTTTCATCAATAGTTTGTGACCACTGGCATACAATTGGGTGGACATCTTTTGAGAAGTACAAAACACACACACACACACACACACACACACACACACACACACACACACACACACACATCATCATCATCATCATCGGCGGTCACTCGTATTCGAGTATGACTGTCCTCCC